>JAAIXJ010000075.1:1045453-1144788 GCA_013403705.1 Heliconius hermathena
TCTGGAGGCATTGCGTGTTGAGTGGCAGAACTCAACGCCGCGCTTAACCTCGACACCAGAGCGAAGAAATGAAAATATAAATTTAAGTAAATATTTCATCTCCTCGAGTGGGGATCGAACCCACAACCAGTCGGTTTTACAGTCACACCTCGTGCCGCTTCGCCACGACTGGCCTCATATACATAGGTTATATTTAAAGTTCTGTCAATATTTGCAAAATAAGTATAATATACAAAAGTCTTACGTTACTGAGAGACCGATAGCTTAGAATGATGAAAGCTATTCATCGGAGATGCATTGCTCTTGGAGGGTATAGCACTAAGAGGATGATTTTTTTTAGCTTCACTCTGTATCTTGCAGATAACAGGGTAGACTGAGGGAACCTGGAGACCAAGTGTTGAGACTCCCCGTTCCTATTAAGTCTTAACTTAACTTCCCATTAAGTCATTTCGGTGGCCCACTTTCCACTGAATTCTGAAGGCATTGGAGATGTCGAGTGGCAGAACTGAACGCCATGCTCTACCTCGTTATTAGAGAGAATCAAATCAAAAATCAGCTTCATGCTGCCTCCCGCACACAACTGGGTAGGCAAGGGGAAACTAGTGTTAAGACACTCCGTTCCCCACTTACAGTCGAATTTTGGAGGCAATACATGTTGAGTGGCGGAACTCTACGCTTCGCTATGCTTCGGCACCAGAACTAAGGAATGGAAATAAAAATGCAAATAAATATTTCATTTCCTCGAGTAGAGATCGAACTCACAACCAGCCTGCCTTTATAGCCACAGTTTATGCCCCTGCGCCATGACTGGCCTCTTTGACCATCCAAATTACATACATTATAGAAAAGTTGATCGAAACTAAGTGACCTGTCCGTGCTTGCCTAATAATTCTGGTAATCTGTTATACGTTAAATGACCATAGAATATCTAGTTCTAGACCTAAGTTATATTTTTGCCTAAAGTGCTGTAGTAAATGTGCTATAATGACTAGATACGGAGTAAACACTTAGTTCAAATAGATGTTATTAGTTAACGTCAGGTTTCAGTGTAAACTAGGCTTATTACTCGCGATGATTATGGGTTCTAATTTGTGAATATTTATCAGCATTAAAATGTTAGTACAAATTCAAATGCTTTTGTTAGCTTTCTAGTTGAATAGTAAAAATCAATGATATGCTTTGATTTCTTACCAAAACCAGTAACGTAAAATAATTCACTGATTCGAGTGGAAATCGAACCCACAACGGCCGTAACATTGCACAACGATGGCCTCAATGAAAATAGACGCAAAATAAAAAAAAACATTTAATAATTAATCTAATTAGATGTCAACTTAGAAGTACTTTCCCACGACAATTTAGACAATACGGCTATTTACTTGCGAGTTAGAACAGAGACGCGGTCACGCATCAACCTGTTTGTCATATCGGTAATAAGCTGGAAACATAAACAAATTACTATACCATTTTAAACTCTACTCCTTTTGCTCAAGGTTCATTTTCTATTAATAGCGTTCTATTGGTATACTTGTATGTAAAGCTTACAGGACAGTTTTCGCTAACTAAACGTAGGTTATAAGGCAAATATTAATTTTACTCAGCACCCAGTTGTACCGTGTGATTTTAGATAATCATTTTTTTTTCAACTTAACACGCAATGCCTCTAGAATTCAGCGGAAAATCCCTCAAATCCCAAAAACTTGAAATAATTATATTATACAAATATCTTATAAAACATTTACAAAATTCGGAAACCATATGTAATAGATAATGTCATACGCGAGTAATCCTTAAGGCATTGAATTATTTGTTGAAAATTTTTAATAAAATCACATAAAATTATTCAATATTCAATTTGGTCATTAAAAGCAATTTTGAATCAAGTTACATAAAAATGTCAGTAGTGTCAGTCATACATTAACCTTCCATAATGTTGTCTAATTCAGGCTTGTTTTTGCCTTATACAAAATAAATAAAAAAAATCAAATAAATCAGCTTCACGCTGTATCCCGCATACAGCAGGGTAGGCAGAGGGAACCTAGTGATAGGACACTCCGTTTTCTAATACGATTGCAATAATGATGAGTTGGTAAAACGTACTGTTTCATCTAGTCTAAATCAGAAAACATTATTACTTTAACTTTATCTTTTCACTATATTTCAGCAGGGTAGGCAGAGGGAACCTAGTGTTAAGACACTCGGTTCCCCACATTCCACCAAGTTCTGGAGGCATGGCGTGTTGAGTGGCGAAACTCAACGCCGCGCCGCCTCGACACCAGAGAAAAAAAACCAGTCGAACACACAACCAGTCAGATTTTACAGTCACACTGTGCCCCTGCGCCACGACTGTCCTCAGAATAATATAATATTTTACTATTATGAACATTTTACGTACAAACGATAAGAGGATTCGAACCTATCTATAATATGCTCACACCGAAACGTCATTACTTAACACATTACACATTAGAACCCACAACCTACTTTTCCTACGTTCATACAAGTTTCAAAACTAATCTAAACCAATTTGGAGTCAAATAACATAGCAAGGTAACTGTTTGTACGACCATAATACCAGTGGTACAGTACAAAAGTGACATGTATTTATTCCACTACCGAAGTCGACAAGTCCACGTAGAAAGCTTAATAACTAAGACAATAACAATAACCTATTAAATGGAGAAACTTTGGTTTGGAAGCAAATTTTCATATAAATAATTTACAAAATTAAATAATATTTTAACTTTAAATGTATTTTTATATAGTTTTTTTGAAAACAATCGAAGTGTAGCGTTTGACTACAACTAATTATTTTTTTTATTTCGCCATGATGATAAACAAAATGCGGCGTTGAGTACCGCCACTCAACGCGTAGTATTTCGATCTCTATGTTTTGGTACCGCTCTTCATTTTCCACCCATTTAGTGACATTGTAAATTCTATTTTCATTGTATATACTTATATATTATATTAATAATAATAATGTATGAATAATAAACTTATTTATTATATTATTAACAATAATTGAAAATATTTTTGTACTCATGTCCTAATATACTTCTGCCACGATTGTGCCGATGATCGTACAAAAGTACACTAAAGTAAACGTAAATATTGCTTTTTTTTTCTTAAATACATTCTATTTGTATATTTTTAACAAGTTTTTGTCTGGCTGTCTATCGTTTTTGTCTAGACATCTCTAATATTAGAGACGGCTGAATCAATTTCAACGGAAATTTCGTAGGTTGATTTATTTATAGGTCATTTTAGAGGCATATTGAGGCGCCTATGTATTGCTTTTATTTCTGAAAATATTTGAGGTTTTCTTACAAAATAAAGCATATCATATAATTTAAAGTAACTTTTAAATTGATTATGATCCTAATAATAGTCGTAAATGGCACTTATATAAGAAAATATACTCTAAACATGTTTTATTTTATAAATAAAATTATTTCAATGTATATATTAATACTTAAAAAAATTTGAGTAACAGAATAAGAAACTCCTTACAAAGTGAGGTTCGCTTTGTAAGAAGTTTCTTATTCAGAGTTCTTTCGACTTCTCTATAAAAATATATTATAACAAACCATATTACAACATTCTAACATATAAATTTCTAAAACAATACATAGAAATAAAGTTTTGTTACCAAATAATTCCCACTCCGAGTCACATTAATCAGTTTTATGATGCATATTTCACAAAATGCTTTCTCTCGTAAAGTTACAGAGCCCTAAGTACATATTGTGAGCTAGCTCTTGAGCATAATACCTTGTGTGAGTCATGGGAACTAACTCTATAAAGAATAGTAATACTAGTTTATATTTTTGTATTTGTTTTGAATTTAGTATAAAAGCTGCTTCTTGTTTTTTTCCTATATAGCAAAATATATGAAGGGAACCTACTGTTAAGGCTGTTTATTCCCCACGTATCACCAGATTTTTTGAGATGTTGCGTGTTGAGTGATGGATTTCAACGTCCAACGTCTTGTTGCCAGAGGAGGAAAGTAAAATTAATTGGAATGGGAATCGAACACACAACCATCGCGTTTACGGTCAGTTGTATGTAATAGCGCAGTTGTGATACTCGATTAAATATGACTGTGGTGGTCAAATTAAATTAATCAAGATTACTAATATCAAGATTCAATTTCAATTTAATATCAAGAGTCCTAATTCGTTTCATATTTACCGTATCTACGTACAATATACAACATATTTCGAATTATATTCCAGCTTCACGCTGTATCCCGCACACAGCAGGGTAGGCAGAGGGAATCTAGTGTTAAGACACTCCGTTCTCTACTTTCTGCCGAATTCTGGAGGCATCGCGTGTTGAGTAGCAGAACTCAACGCCACGCTTTGCCTCGACACCAGACTATGTTGTAAAATGGAAATATAAATTTAAGTAAATATTGCATCTCTTCGAATGGGGATCGGACCCACAAGCAGACGGTTTTATAATCACACTTTATGCCGCTGCGCCACGACTGGCCTCAAATTTGAATTGGAATGAAAATATATTCCAACTAATGTTTATGTAATTAAATTTGTGTACTAGTTTTTATGTTATAGTTGTTGAAACTAACAAACATATTGGCAAAGAAAAAAAAACAAAAATCTCTTACTTCTGTCTTCTTGTTGTAGTGTTAGTATTTTTTTACATTTTATGTTTATGAATTTCCGGGACCATTTAATATGTTTATCTATAAACTTTTAACGTTTCCCTTGTCCGGTTTCGGACAAAATGCGGAGTTAAATACCGTCGCACACACACACACAATATCCCTCTCTGTATAGAAAAGAGAGAACGGCATGACATTTCAAAAGACTCTCTTCTCACTTCTTTCGAAAAAGATAAAATGAACAGTTAATCAATTTTAATCTGCATACTAAATAAATATAGTAAATATTTCTACCATAATATATAATTAATTTCGCTTGATAAAATAAACCAATTATTGAGTTAGCCGTATGCCTGCGCGCGCGCAGAACACGTGTAACGAGAAGATCGGATTGGAACTAGATTGAACTAGTAAACACAATCGTTTAGACCCCACACAGATTATATTGCCAATACTAGACTCAATGCCTGACTCCTGCGGTTGATAAAATATTTTTTTGACTAAAAGTAGAGTTACAATATAAGTTTATTATCAATTTTTTTATTATCCATATTATTTTATACTAGAAGGTACATTGAAAGGACAGACATACTCACAATATACTTTTAGCCTAAAAATGTATATACATTTTTATTTCACTAAAGTACCTCACTGCATCAAATAGTCGATTTTAAAAAGGGTAAGCCCCCCGGGTAATGGTGGTTTAATGTTGATCGTGCTAGTGAGTTTAACGTTTTTAAATACATATATAGAGATAGATATAAGTAAAAATACAAGGTTTGCTCTTAATTAATATTAATCGATTCTTACTTTTATTTTTATAAATAAGCTATAAAACACAAAATGTTTTTTTTCAATTTCAACCAGTAGTTCCTGAGATTAACGTACTCAAACAAACAAATTATTTGTCTTTATAATATTAGTAATAGAAGTAATAGACTAATTTTGTGTAGTCCAAGCGGACAACCACTACATAAATAAAAACACAAACAGGAACCGAACACACGACCTAGCTCTACAAACAACAAGAACAACAAATATCAATTTCAATACAATTTACAACCAATAAATCTTTGTTAGCTCAAACTTCATACAAATATACCTGTAGAGCTAATTCTAATGCTAAATACTGATTGTATGTTAATTGTTAGTCGTGATACGTCGTGGATAAGCGATAAATTACTGCTATAATTACTGTCGTACAGTTTTCTTTGATGTTATCGATTTGGAAATAATAAAATAATATTGTTTTAAGGCTATTATTGTATGGTGGATTTAATCTCCGCTAGAGGGAAGTTAAAAAAAAGGGGGGAATTAGTTATTTTTTCTGTCGCTACCTACATATCTACCTAGCTTCACGCTGTATCTCAAACATATCAGGAAAGGCAGAGGGAACCTAGTGAGGGACCTCTTAGCACTCGTTTCTACTAAGACGCTTCCGTTCCCCACATTTTCTATCTCTGATAAAAAAAATGAGGTGTTGATTTTCCACCACATAATACGTCGTCATATATTGACACTTATCATATTGTCATGACACTTGGTTCTCCCTACACAAATGTGAAAAAAGTAAAAAAAATTAATAATAAAATGTATATTTGTCTGTACACAAAAAAAATGGTGGTTCTAAACTCGGTTCATGTATTTTTCTCCTATAATATTTACTTGCTTATTTACAGCATATTAAAGAAAATATATTCTGTTTTTTTAATAAAAAAAATATAATATTATAACTTTTCTTCTTCTAATATCTTTTTTATAAAAAAAAATATACCCGCTACGTAAAAATTTTTATACGTTTTCTAAATAAGTATTTTTTTTTCCTGAGTGTGGAATAACGCTTTAAAAAATCTTAAAAATATTTAATAAATAGCATTCTCTCTTGCCAGACGATAATTCTTAGTAAATATCTTTGGGTAGCGGAATAAAAAGTAAAAATCTCCCTACAGAGATGCTAACAACATAAATAAGTTGTATAAAAGTTTCGACGTAGCTTGACGTATGGCTTAGCGGTCAGAGCGCCTGGTCGGTTTCCAGGAGGCGCGGGTTCGAGACCCGTTACATTAAAATTTTTATACGTTTTCTAAATAAGTAAAGATATTCTATATATAGCTGATTTAAGTAGTATAATGAAGAAAATGTAATGAAAAAATTTTATGAACTATGAACACAATGTGTGATGAAATCATTTTTTGAGCTTCACTCTATATCTTGCATTCAGCAGGATAGATAGAAGGAAGTGTATTGGACTGCGCGTGAGCTAATGAATGTTAACACACGCACTCCGTTATTTACGAATCGTCACATTGCGTGATGAGTCACGGAACTCAACGCCACGCTGTCTTCTTAATAGAGAAATTAATGAAAATAATTAATTCCCGCGAGTGGGAATCGAAGCTACAACCGTCGCGTTTACAGCCAGACACGTTACTTCACGACGGCTGCATTTATTACAACTAAAATACAACTTTTTTTCTTATTAATATAACCGGATTCCTATCTAAAAGTCAATTTAAAATTAAATTAAAATGACTTTATACTCTTCTAAATTGGCAGTTTATCTATTAAGTCTCAAACACGATAAACTTGATAGCTACATAATCCTTAAACGAGATAGAAGTACTGTATAGTAAAGTAAATATTTATTTTTTTTGTCTATGAAGCTATTTATATCTTTTTAGCTTCACTCTGTATCCTAGAATAGGCAGAGGGAACCTGGGAACTCAGTTTCTATTACTAAATTGTCATTACTCACTTTACAATAAATGAAATAAGAATCATCAAAAGCTAATTTAAGATATTTTTTTGTGCTAATTCACACTTAACGCAGCTACAAATCTCTCACCGTTCAAATATTTTCATGAAAAACACAACACAGACAGACGTTTTCCCACTTCACCACAAAAATTAAGCACCATTAGATGTAATTAATTAAAATTATATTATTGACAATGACCTAAATTCAATGAACCTGTTACAAACGGCTAACAACTTACGACCAAAATCTAAGCTCCTGTCAAATAGCTTGTATAATTAGTACGAAATCAAGAATTAAATTAATATTCAAACGCAAAACGCAGTATTAGAAACGTATAGCGCTGTTGTAATTACACGATAACTTACCTATAATTCATTAATAAATGCTAGCAACTCAAATAATTAACCGTTTTTAGGAGTGGTTTGCAATTTTCTGCGATATTAATGTTAATATCTGAAAGCGCGGCGTTAAATCCCGCCACTCAACACGGAATGTTTCCAAAATTTTACGAAAAGTGGAGACCTAAGACTAGGCTCCCTCTGCCTACCCTGCATGCAACAAACAGGAAAAAAATTATATAGTTTTTAGTTTTTAGTCTATTTGTGAGTACATTTGCTAAAAGATTTCGGCCTAACTAGAATTTGCTCCAAATATTTTCATTCTACTAGCGCCTTCTATGAATTTTATTAGCTAGAAAGACTTAAAGAGAAGGTGCTCCTTAAACCTACACTCGGGTCGCTAGTCCTAAGCAAAGCAAAGCTTGACCTTAAGTTCCGCCTCTCAACACACAATTATTGAAAATTGGACAGAAAGTGGAGTGTCTTAGAATTATGTTTCCTCTTATTACCCTGCTCAGTACAAAAAAACGTGGAAACGTTGAAAATAAAAAAAAAACTGTGTGGCTAACTTCGAACCTTAATGTCAATTCATGTGATTTTCCAAACTGCACTACAATATTGTTTTGTTTTTATAGATTTTAGTCCGAAGCTAACTGTAAACACCGTAATTCTAAGAAGATATTAAAATATCCTTCTCTTTTTTCCTTTTCTCCTGTCAATTGCCAATAAAAATGTAATCGGTATCGAAGCAAATCGCCCAATAAAACCTACAAGCGCCGCCTTGTCCGACACAAAAAATCACCTAATAGCACACTAAACCGATTTACATAGTTTTTTAGTGTAATTTATAGTTATAAAAATAAATAGATTAGATCATTATTTATTTTCCTTTTATAATCTGTAAGATTTTGTGTTATGTTCTACAAATGATTGCTTTTTCGGTGTTAAACCGGTAGAGTTTCGTTATTGACTGTTAAAATAGTAGATTAAACACTAGGATTCTCGAATCTGCGCCTTTCAAAAGCTGTCTGAACGTGTTGACCACTAAACCATACGGTGTTATCAAATAAAGTGGAAATTTTTATTTGTTTGTTACAAATTATTTTTGTTTCTAGCATGTCTGTAGGGAGACACTTAGCGCTACCCACAATGTTATTACGTTGTCTCTTCTAATCGCGTTATTTAATTAGACTCTACTCTACTCTAATTAGGTGTTTTTTCAGCTTCACTCTGTTTCCCTTATATAGTAGAAGGCGCAGAGGAACCTAATGTTAAGATATTCTGTTTCTCACTTTCCATCGCATTATCAAAACATTGCGTTTTTAGTGCATTGTCTTGTCACCAGAGAGAGAATTAACATAATCACCTCGTCGAAATCGAACTCACAACCGTCGCCTTTACAGCTAGGCGCTATGGCTTTATATCATTTTTATCAATATAATATTTATCCAATCCCACTCCAACCCCATAGCTCTGAGAACTCACATAATTATTTCCATAGCGTGAAGTCGGTAATTAGCCGCGAACAGTTTACGACGTCCGCATCATATTATGGGGCTTAATTTGATTATCGAGACGATTCGAAATCTATTATATATTGTATCGATTGTTGATTTCTATTAACAAGAATGTATGAAGCGTTTTACTTTTTTGTAAATGTAAAGCATGGGAACATTTTTGTTTATAGGTGAAGAGGATCTAGTGTTAAGTCGCTCTGTTTTTTGCTTTCCGCCGTAAACGCGACAGGTTGTGGGTTCTATTCCCACTCGAAAGAAGGCAATATTTGCCCGCGCTCTCTCTCTCTCTCTCTGGTATCGAGGCTAAGGATGGCGAAAGGTTCCGCCTCTCTTCGCGCAATGACCGCGTAATTCGGCTGAATGTGGGAAATATAAGTGTCTTAATGGGAGCGGATTATCTTAACATTAGGTTCTCAGGTTAATTCTGCTTACTCTGCTAAAAGTTACAAAAAATGTGCCAAAAGCTATTTATACATGACAGCTTTAAGTCGGAACTGTCATAAACCACATTATCGTGGCGTAGCGGCACAACGTCTAAATGTAAACGCGACGTTTGTGGGTTCAATTCCCACTCGGGGAATGGATTATTTTCATTTCCACTTTGGTAACAAGACAAAACGCGATCATTCAGTCACTGAACACGCAATGGCTCTAAATTTGAGTAGTACGTGCCTACCCATCCACATGCGGGATACAGCGTGAAACTGTCAAATACCAACAAATATATTCGAGGAGATATTTTAAAAACCTCAAACACAGACCGCCACTATGTATATCCAAACAGTTTAAGGCAACAAAGAATATACGAAAACTATCATTTCTAACGTAAACGCGGCTCCCAAAAGGAGTATATTGTCATAAAAATGAGAAAGGCAACCGAACCACCCATGACGACGAGCCAGCAATAAAAGTGACCCACAAAAATGCATTATTTACTATTATATATCGGCGAAGCGACAGGCTAATCAGAAACCTAAATACAAACTCGACGTATGTAGGTGTAAAAGGGAACTGTTTGACGGTATAGAAAAAGCTGGCACAGTCGGTAAGAATGAATAGACGTACCAATATTGACCGTAGGAACGTTCCCACGGGGTCCTGGTACGTTTTTCTCATATATAAAACTTGGATACCTTCAATCAGTAGATCAAACAAATTGAGGCACAAATATGTGATTATTCGAGGGCGATAGCGGCTTTTAAAGCATAAAGGTATGCTAATTAGATTGCCTAATGTCCTAGTTTGAACTCTCGATTGGGTGGAGCTGGGTGTAGCTGGGGCTTTTTATATGTAAAGTAGACAATAATGAGAGCCATCTGATGGCACTCTCGTGGTATTCAGTTCAAAATAAATATTTTTTGAGTGTTAAAAGTTAAATTGTAAGGATTTACGTCCAATGAATATTAACGTGGGATCTAATACTACGCAATCATGGGCCCGATTTATATTCGTATATCATTCATTTCTAAGACAATAGCAAAGTGAACAGAGGGAACCTAGTGTTAAGTCAATAAAATTTTGAAGAATTTTTGCTTAATAGGTATGTTTCAAATTATTGAATTTAGTGAAACAGATAACGGACAGGATGAAAAAATGTGCGCTACTCCTCAGAATGTCACATATCTTAAAAGGGCTTAATTTCCAATTTAAAAGAAATTTTACATGAACATGAATGAGAAATAGTATAGAAAGTAGTTTACGCCATCGTTAAATAATAACAATTTTCAACTACAAATAAAATAATATGATACTACCAAAACACTACAATGTAAAATTTATAATTATTTTATATATAATATTCATGAATAGTATTAAATGTATTTTGTCCTTATGGCGTAGCGCCACAGTGTATAAGTGTGCGCGACAGTTGTGAGCTCGATTCCCATTTGGGGGAATGAATTATTTTCTTATTTCCTCAAACAAAGCGCGGCGTTGAGTGCCCTATCTAACACACAAACCAATACGCAACGCAGGCAGAAAGTACCACTAGAAATACAGTGTAAAGATAAAAAAAGTTTTTTTAACTTAACACATTTACCGAGTTGAGTGAGAAGAAGATATTACAAAATATTAAGACAGTCGTCCTCCAATTTCTGCCTGTTTTGGAGAGGTTTCGTATTGAAACAACGAAAATTAACGCCGCATTTTTTTTTTAGTTTCACGTTGTAGCCCACTCTTACCTGGGTTGGCATAAGGAGACTGTAAGCCTATTGTGAGACACTCCATTCCCATTAAGACACTTCCGTTCCAAAAATACCAGAATATTTTTTTTTATTAAAACCTTCCCCCAATCTAGTATCAAATCTGAACCACCGTTCATATAATGGGACGCTTACACCAATCCAACACGGAGTGTTCTCTAATAGTTTCCCAACACTACAACGCCAAATGTATAATAAATTCATGAAATATCTCCAGTAGCAAGATACAAACGATAAATTTAATGTAGAATATGCGGTTTCGAGGGTTCACGTGTCAAGCTCATTATCGTTTCACTGGTCCCTTGCACATAATAAATATGAAATGAGGAAATAATTTTAATCAAATGTACTATTAATAATAGTTATTTTAGTACTGAAATTGTTAATTCGTAGTAAGTAGTTATTTATATATTATAAATTAGTAATATTTTAAAGTTTTTATGTTATGTTATAACGATTACATTTCGTGACAAAATTAAATGTCCAAAATTTAATAAAATAAATTAAATATGTTTAATAATTTAATAATTTAAATTAAATATGTTTGTGGATTGTTTTATTGAAAATAAATAAGATATAGAATTAGTCTATAATTAGGATTAATACAGATGTTTTTTAACATCATAAAAAACTATAAATATAAATGTAAATATATCGTCGATTCTAACTAATATATGATAGCACTGTGACTGGTTTATAAAAATAAATTTGCATTTCTTGGATATCAAACCCGCTATCTCCATCTTAAATAACGTTACCGTTCCCAATAAATACATGAAACAAGAAATTATGATTTAGCTTTAGCTCTTCAAACAATTTACGCATGTATTGCTCTTAACATTCGCTTAAATGTAATTACTGTAAGTATTTATAATGCACTTTTCACGTCTGGATGGTACCTGATACACTGTAAAATTATTTCAAACATCAAACCAGTTTCTTACAATATAAGATTTGAACTCTAACTACTATAGAATAAAGAAGAATTTCGATTGTCAGTGGCAATGGAAATAAGTAAAATCATCAATTTTTAGATTACAATAATGTTTATGATCGAATGTAGAGTTCATCTCAAAGAGATTAATGCGGTGAGATTCCCGCTGCGTTGTTTGTAGCAGTTGTCAGTTATGTAAGTTTAATTTATCATTTAAAACGATATATGGACCGCCGTGGTATTATATTGTAAGTTAATGTAAGTACGATACTTGCTAAGAGGAAGTTATTAATATTATGAGTCTAGTTTATTCATACATATCAATTATAAATAAATAATAATTTAGATTGTAGCTACTAGGATTGGTTGATGTATAGTAGGTGTGACTCTGTAAGGTGGGATTAGAAGTAGATTATACGTAAAAGGTGGCAGTAGACTTTTTTTGTATTTGCATTGCAAATTATACTAGTTATTAAGGTCAATAAAACTATTTTATATTTCAATAATAAATTTTAAATATTATAATATAATAGTGTTTTATCATATATATTTTTTACCTTTAGAGTTCTGCCACTCAACACGCATGCCTCCAGAATTCGGCAAAAAGTGGGGAACGAAGTGTCTTAACACTAGGTTCCCTCTGCCTATCCTACAGTGTGCAGAATACAACGTGAAGCTGATTTATTTTATTTTATTTTTAAAGAAAATTAAAGACTGAGAAAATATAACTAAAAAATATACTGTATTACATTTAATTTACAGAAACAGTGCTAATAAACGACAGTCCGACGGCAAAAGCGGTTCTCTTTACACCAAGCTCTATCTAAGATTCAGAGAGTTCAGTTAAAATGTGATCCTGTGAAATTGTAATACAACGTTTTGACAATTAACAAAGTGTTAGTTATTATGATTTACTTTTTAGGTCACGTACTAGTTTTTTTGCTTTACGAGTTTTTTTTAAATTACATTAAAATAGCTTCACGCGGTATCCCACGAAGAACCTAGTGTTAAGACACTCCAACTTTTCATCAAATTTTTGGAGACATTACGTGTTAAGTAGCGGATCTTAACACCGCGCTTTGCCGCGACACAAGAGCGATGAAATAGAAATTTAAATAAATATGTCACACATTTGCCCCCTGTGCCACGACTGGCCTATTGATATAGACAAAAAATGTCTAGTTCGTCCAGAATCTTTTTATTTTGAGTCAGTTCACTATATAGGGAATTCAATGCCATAGTTTTACTAAATGGATCAAAATAATTAATCAAATATATGCCTATTATCAGTTACTTAGAAACTGCTAAGTTTACGTATGTATTAAACTGAATCACCACAGTAATGTACCATCCATTATATCTCTTCTAATAAACCATTTTTTTTTGTAATATAAGCAGATATTTGAACTAAAAAGATAATTAAATGATTTAATAAATTTGTTCCAGACACCTCCCACAGTCATCCTGAGCAAAAGGGGTGGAATTAGCAAGGTACTTACACGTGGCGCCAATGAGATGCTTATAACAATTTTACGATCCATCGTTTCTGTCATTGACGGCACTCAATACATCAATGATCATAAATTTCGATTTAGCATCAAGTGCTATATGTTATTCTTAGCACAATACTCGTTTAATACTCACAAAAGCAAAGCAAATAATAAATTGTTAATTTAATTTATATTATCATTTAAGTGACGTTGAGGATGTTCACTTTTTATGGAATAAGATGTAGTTAGAGAATTATTTTATTATATTTATGGTTCAGGTTCAATTCTAACGAGTTTTTGTAGATTTAGGCGATGATAATTTTAAAATATTTTTTTTATAAATAATTAATTGGTTAATTATTTCGAAAAGGTGAAAAGTAACCAAAAAACAATTAAACATTAAATGTCAAGTAAAAGTAACGAAAATATCCTATAAATTCTTTTAAATCGTATTTTCAGCTGAGAGTATAAAAAAATACATATCAAATTTAAAAAAAGTACAAATAAGAAAGAGCTGTGTCACTCCTGTCACTCCCCAATTATTCAACCTACTGTTCCACTAATCGTCGTACAGAATACAGACGTTCACACTTCGCTTTGACGAATGAAACGGCGTATCATCAATTTACTCTCTTTGTAGTGACGCCGCTCTTCTCTTAATTACTTGAGTTGTAAATGTCATGAGGGATTTTAAGAACAATTTAGCATAAAACATTGTATTGAAATAAATCATTTTTAAATGCAATGACGGTTTGACCTGATTTTGGCTTCTGGACTAGACTTTGGATCTGATTTGTTATTATCTAGACTTCTATAGTAATATTATAGAAGTGAAGAGATTGTTTGGTTGAACGTACTAATCTTAGGAATTCGTATAATTTATCGCGGTAGGCTATAAGTTATATGTCACGTTAATTGTTTCCATGTAATACACTATATCTGCCTGGTCAGAGTTACCTCAGGAAACTAAAATGGGCCGTGTGTAATCTAAGAGCAAAAGAAGTAGGAATACAATGACTTTACACCGTAGTTTTAGCACGTTCTGTTTACATGCATGAAGACAAAATTAGCTACTTAACAATCAAAATTTTACAAAATTAAATAATTTATGTATAGAATAAGACAATGAACCATTTTTCTATTTTCATAAATTTACATAAAGTAAACGAGAACAAAAGCTTGTAGTCTGTGTAGATTCTCATATAACAGTCTTATAAGTCATCATCACTTATAGCATATTGTAAATAAATTGTCCGCACTTGTCCATCAAAGAGGCCGACGTGATCCAAGAATTAATGTAGAGCATAATTTCCCTTTAGAATTGTATTTTACATGGCATGATTGGTATTTGACTCTATGATAGTCATCTGTTTGGTCTAGGTAGGTACCTATTGCTGACCTTTTCTAAGAATAATATTAATTTTATATTTATACGATAGTTAGTCAAGTTAGTTTACATTGAAATTTACAAGTTGTTGACAGCATTGTGACATAGCAGCGTGTATGTGATTGTAGGCCATGGTTGTCAATTTGAATTTAACTGGAAGACATTTTTAAAACTATAACCTAATTATAGGGATAACAATTTACGACTAACTATAGTTATTTTATATTATTGGACATTATATTTAAACTTTAACGTTGTTTAGTGGGGAATGGAGTGTCTTAACACTAGGTCCCCTCTACCTACCCTGCTGTGTGCGGGATACAGCGTGAAGCTGATTTAATTTAATCCTTACAATCTTAATTACATACTTATAGATAGATATATTTATAGAAAATATATTTCCATTAGAAATGCTTCAAGATATAACACTATATTTTATTAACCACCGTATTCTAACTAGTTCTAGGGTCAAGATCGCCAAACGCCTTTTGATTGGAGCAAATTGCGCTTAATACTTTTGTTCGGTTTCACGCAGGCTGTCTTAAAGCTAACATTGGATTGCCATTTTACAACAAAACAAATACAATTTTCGACCTTATACGCTTATAATAAGAGTGAATTTATTCAGTTTATTTTGATCGGGCTCTACATATATGTTTGTAGAGACGCATTTCTCTCGACGTTCAAAACAACTTAATAAAGTCGGCACTCGACATTGTTTCATTGTCAATGCCTATTTTGACTTTCTTTGTAAGCTGTAATAATTTCTTTATTATTTACTATCTCATTTTACGATAGCTGTCATTAAAATTATTAACTGTATGAAAATAGTCGTTAAATCTTCATAGAATGAGACTATAAAATCTAAGTGTATATTATCAACAATACTAATAAACTTCTTCGATTGATGTATTGCGGGTTCGATCTTGTTTGGTGTATGAATGTAATCTAAATTTTCAAACGATGCTATCGTGGCGTAGTGGCATAACGTCTGATGCTGGGTTTCGATTCTTTCATTTAGTGTTAAGACACTCCGATCTTGAATTAATTGGCGAAACTCAAACCAGAGCCTTGTATAACCTGAGCCTGAATAGTTTGCCTGTAAACGATCGTGTTTATTATCGATTGTTAGTACGGCACATATGCCGCGACAGCTTTATAACAATATTAATGTTATTCAATATTTTATTTTCGTCTATCATCTTTGATAATAATTATTAATATTCTTAAGAGTTATTAAAACCTATAAATACTCTGCAAAATTCTATAACACGGTTTCATTTATAAACGGCTTAAACCATTTTTAAACTGAGTTGTGTGGTCGCCGGCGAATTTGTTTTTGTATCAATCGTCCCCGGTGGTCGGCGCGTGCGCAACGAACATACCTAATACACTGTCATGTTAACTTCTATTTTATTTACTATACTTTCCATTTTTTTGTGTTTTATGGCTAGTAGTTTCTTTGTTAGAGTTTTTTTTTACTATATGACAAGCGGAGTGGGGCCTGCATATGTCAGGGTTGGCAGTGGGAACCTAGTGTTAAGACGTTCCATTTATTAATTTCCGCTCAATTTTCATTCCATTCCTCGATTTGTCATGTTACTAGGACGGGCAAATTAAGTGAATAAATTCCCTCGAGTAGGAGTGGAACCCACAATCGTCGCGTTTAGAGTCAGACGTATTTCATTCGGGGTCAAAAGATTGTGACTGTAAACGTGACTGGTTGTGGGTTCGATGGCCACTCGAGGCAATGAAATATTTATTTAAATTTATATTTCCATTTTCTTCGCTCTGGTGTCGAGGCGAAGCGCAGCGTAGAGTTTCGCAACTCAACACGCAATGCCTTCAAAATTTGACGGTAAGAACGGAGTGCCTTAACACTAGGTCCCCTCCGCCTACCCTGCTTTGCGCAGGATACAGCACGAAGCTGATTTAATTTAATTCTGATTTTTAGATTTTTAACAAACGTAAGACAGTTGTGACAAGAAAGAAAATGTAATCGAATTTGTTATTAATACGTCCTTGTTTCTAACATTAGGCTAGCGTAATGCACGATACTCTTAGACTGTATATTTTTTTACATTGAAAGCCGTTGTGGCACAATGGCGCAGTCTGACTCTAAGCACAATAGATATATATTTCAATCATTTTCATCTCTTTGCCATTCATGTACTAAAAATAACGCGTGGCGTTGAATTCCGCCACTCAACACGCAATGCCTTGAGAATTCGGCAGAAAGAGGGGAACGGATTTTTTTTAATGCTGATGGATTGTCTAATATTTACTTAAATTTATATTTCCATTTCTTCGCTCTGGTGTCGAGGTTAAGCGCGGCGTTGAGTTCTGCCACTCAACACGCAATGCCTCCAGAATTCGGCAGAAAGTGGGGAACGGGAGTGTCTTAACACTAGGTTCCCTCTGCCTACCCTGCTGTGTGCGGGATACAGCGTGAAGCTGATTTGATTGTCTTAGCACTAGGTTCCCATGTTTCTTTTGTCTACCCTGCTATATGCGGAATATAGTGGAAATTCATCCGTCCGTTAAGCATAAAAATATAACCCACATTAAGAACATTGACATTGTCGAAAGCTCCGTACATCATCGGTGAATTTTAAATGTCTATCTGTCAACGCTTGTCATTACTTCGCCCTTTAATGCGATCGATTTGTACTGTCATTCTAAGAAGTTGTCTATATAAACTCTGTTTACAGTGTTGTTTCGCTTCGAAGGTAGTAAGTTCGATTTCTTTAGGCATAATGTCTATTTTTGGGACTTTCTCTTACTAACTGGTTGACAGACAGCGCAGAGACGAAATTACCAGACTTAGAAAGTTGAAATGAGAGAGTGAGAGAAATGAGAGAGTGTGAAATAAGTATGGGGAAAGGAAAAAAAAATATTTTCCATTTTACTTTTTACAGTCCATGTAAACAAAGTTGTGGGCGATGACTAGTAAGCTATGATAAATATCTAGAACTTTTACCTCCGATTAAACTTCTGATTAATATCTTCATGTACTCAAACATTAACTTTAAAGGGCGATTTCGTGAAGTTTTTGACTAATCAAGACCATTTAGGTATATAATAATTAAGTGTTTCTGTTCTCGTAATTTAGATACGCTGACTAGTATAATCATTTTCATATTGATAGTTATTCTAAAGAAATACAAAGAATATAAAAAACAAAAGGTTACATTGAGTTACGGAATTTAAAATCGCAATTACGAAACGAAAAAAGTTAAGGGAATTTTAAAAAACCTGAATCCTAAACCTTTGCTAACAATGAAACACGCCTGGATTATGTCACGACAGAGATAAATTAAGATTTTTTTTTGCTTCATACTGTATCCCGCATATTGCAGGGCTGGCAGAGGGAACCTAATTTTTAAGACACTCCATTCCCCACACTCCAATCAAATTTTAAGACAATCCGTTGTAACAGTATGTACCTTGGGTATAAGTTAAAAATAAATAAATAAATAAAATAAAATATGCATGGCAATACACATAAATAACATAGTTAATTATGAATAATACAAACTATATATTTTTAATACCATATTAATCGAGACGAGTTCGTGTATTGTCGTCCCGAGTGTCGCGACCGTCGTTCTGTCTATATAGGTGGTGGTGATGCTGGAAGGCAGCGGTCGAGTCGAACTCTTAAGTACTACGGTACTAATAAATATGATGCACATAAAGACTCGTACCAAGTATATTATAAATATAATATAATAATTCGAAGCCTATGATGGCACGATCTTTTAGGATCGAATTTCTTATAAAGGCAATATATGTGTAGGGGCGACACATATTGTGGATCCAAGTGATCTTTGACCAATATTATGATATTGAATGTTGCTTGACGTCGCGGAAGCTGACGTGATGGGCTTATGCGAACTGTTATAGCGACATTAACTATGTCGTGGCTGATGCCGTCTCGCAGTACGCTCGCGATACGTAAGCTATGCTTGTATGGCGTTGGTCATTGACATATTATATACCACTTCTACGACTTGGTATACGACTAGTAGGTGTGTGGTGCTATTTTATGTCCCAGCTCCGGTGTATGTAGTAGTGTCCGCCTGTCTCATACGGGTGTGTGGTGCTATTTTATGTCCTGGAACTCTGGTGTATGTAGTAGTGTCCGCCTACGGTTCGAGACACGACTGTGGGGTGTGTGCCGTGCGTTTATTTAACATATCGGCCGCCTAGCGGTAGTGCGTTCGTTCCAACGACTTATATTGATCTCACAAATCAATCAACATCACGAATCACCATTCTAATACAATCTTAATATAAACAAGCGTAACAAGTACCTTCGGAAAGATCACACACAAACGTCCCGGAGGGTTCAACGATGACTGTAAAGCCACGGTCTGGTCGGAACTCACGGTGTAGGGGCGGGGCGGTGCCCGTACTCTTTCTTCCTTTTATTATAACTAGTTCGCAGTTATAGTGGAGAGGAAGATAGGACGCGCTCTTGGCTTTTCTTCGGACGAGCTTTGAGTTATGACAATGTCATATTGTCGAGTTTCCAGTTATCTAAATAACTGACACAAGAACAACTTCTGATGGCAAATATCTTAAAGCGATACCTTCTAATGGCATAATATAAAATTTTTAATACTGTTACCTCTGAATCTCTAAAAGATTTTGGGTTCTTCACGATCACAACTATAAACGGTTCTAACCACTAGACACATCACGAGCCAAGGCATAATAAATAATAATATATAATAATAATAATAATAAAATAATATATTGAATAATGTTTTCAAAGGTGTTTGGGATATCAGTTACACCGTGTTTAGTAACAGAGCACGCCCTGCTTTATCTTGTGACTAGAAACAAAAAATAAATAAAATCAAAATACATCAGCTTCACACTGTATCCTGCACACAGCAGGGTAGGCAGAGGAAACCTAGTGTTAAGACACTCCGTTCCCGACTTTCTGCCGGATTTTGGAGGCATTGTGTGTTGAGTGGCAGAACTCAACGCCACGCTTTGCCTCGACACCAGAGTGAAGAAATGGAAATATAAATTTAAGTAAATATTTCATCTCCTCTTGTGGGAATCGAACCCACAACCAGTCGGTTGTACAGTCACACTATGTGCCGCTGCGCCACGACTGGCCTCAAAAAATAAAAAATATTAATTATTTAAGTAAAAATCGAACCCAGAACAGTGCCGTTGCGACACAACCGCCTTAACGGATACCTAATAGTGTAAAATTAATAAGGCGCTACTATCTAACGGCTGACTTGTTAAATGGCTGTCATATTAAATGTACGTCGACTTTTAGACGACTCTACTCAGTACTCACTACCGACAAGTACTTGTGCCTATATAGATAAACTTTAGATAACGATATTTATCTATCTATATTTTAAAAACTTTGCGATGATATGGCCATTTTTCTTAAAGTATCTCTTTCTGGGACCGTCATGGTGCAGTGGGAGAGCTTTTGACGGAATGCAATAGTTGTAGGTTCGATTCAAGGGAGTGATTTTATATGAGATATTTTTTATTTACACCCTCTGGTAAATGAGGCCCCGTGTCGAGTTCAGCCACTCAACACGAAATGCCTGAAAATTGGGCAGTAGCAGCTTCACGCTATATCCTGCGTATAGGACGAGCGGACCGACCGAGAGGACTCAGCGTTAAGACACTCCGTTGTCGACTTTCCTCCCTATTTTCGAGTCATTGAATGCTTAGCGATGGAATTGACAGACAAAGAAATAAAACCCACAAACAACCCAAGTAGAAATAAAACCCACAAACAACAAAGTGACCCACTGCGCCAAGATCTCCCAGCAAGATTAAATTTAACATTAACTTGATATACAACAAACAGATCTTCAAACGACCATGTAATATAATTATAAAGTACAATTTGTATGTAAAATTAGCAACTAGTTGCATAATATAACCATTAGTACTTACTACCTCCCTACCTACTTACCTCCTTAACTTCCTACCTCCATACCTCCATACTTACCTACATACTTACCTACCGTAGATCTGCTCCGCTAATGAGACGAATTGGAGCGTGACCCACCATTACACGAACTGGACAATATTTCAACATAAACGTAATAAGTTGCCTTGATAGCTAGTTGATAGCGAGTTACTGCAAATTAAATTGGAATTATAAATTTATGCCTAGTTCTTACTTATGCCATTTAGGTTATAACGTAATACTAGTAGAGACAGTTCTGACGCAGCGGCTGACTCTAAACGCGATAGTTGTGGTTCGATTTTCACTAGAAGGAATGATTTAGTCTTAAACAAAGCGTGACGTTGAGTCCCGTAACTCAACATACAATATCGGCGGGAATTGGCGAAAAGTATTAAAAACTCTTGGATTCTTTTCTCTTAAGCTGCTTTATTATAGCATTAAGCAAGAACAGATATTCTGTAGAATTTTGTGGTCGGTGGTGGTAATAGATTCAAATTTAAGGTAAAATATATTTTTTGAATATAGTTAAAACTTTAGAATGTAGAAAAATGTGTTACGAAAGTGCATATCGATCCAAAAAATCCAATAAACTTAGAAATATATGTGTAATGAGAAACAGAAAGTCAGTTTTATCGATATTTTTAATTGTCTATATCCTGCCCACTTTCAAATACACCTCAACCACATATTACACTTTATAGATCCACATGTTTTTATCCACACAACAAAACAGTAATGAGAATTTAATTTTCTATCCTCATACAAATACAAAATTAATACACGAACTAATTAATCTGCTTCACGCTGTATCCCGTACACAGCAGTGTAGGCAGGGGGAACCTAGTGTTAAGACACTCCGTTCCCCATTTTCCACCGAATTCTGAAAGCATTGTGTGCTGAGTTGCGGAACTCACCGCCGCGCTTTGCCTCGACACTAGAGCGAAGAAATGGAAATATGAATGTAAATAAATATTTAATTTTCTGAAGTGGGGATCGAACCCACAACCTGTCACGTTTACAGTCACACTTTGTGCGTCTGCGACCCGACCGGTCTAGTTTAACCACGAACTAATTCGACCACGATAATTAAATGACAGTAGTCGTTATCAAAATCCGTTGCAACTAAATTGACGTTAAATTTTCATTTATATTTGCATATATCCGCAACATATGGTCCATTTTATACCACAGACAGGTACTCTGTCAAATGCATAAATCGTGAACAGCTAATTTGCTTCTTTGTATCGATTCGTATCTGAGATACACATCGGGGAGTGCCGCCCATTCTCTGTACCGACGTAGAGAAAAGCTTTTAAGCATTTTAGTGTTTTTTTTTCATTATGATTTTATAAATACTCCTCAATTACTGAGTGACTAATAAAAACTCCTCAATTACTGAGTGACAGGGAGATATAGCATAGACGAAATTATGTGGTGGGGAGAACATTGAAAGATATGTAGTATGTCTCGGAATGCTCTTCCACACTGTATGGATCGGCACTAAGAAAGGATTTCCCGAAACGGACAGACGGACACTAAAGGGATTCTACAAAAGAGAGAGATTCCCTCTTTACCTTTTGAAATATACAGGATCCTAAGCACGCATAAAAATTTGAACCCAATTTTCCAGTTCTTGACTCTTCGGCGTATTTACACACATCACATTCGTGCTTCTCGGATACCACCCATCCAACGGGCGCGGGATCTAATCCCGCGTTTTAATTTTTTAAGCCTTTAAAATAATCTTTATATAAGAATTACTAAGTATATTTTTATATAAGTATAAATATTATAAAAACAAAAAAAGCGATTTAAAGTTAATTTGATTTACACTCGAATGTACTCGAGCGTAACGATGTAAGCGAGATTCTGATCTTAACGCATTCAACTCAATATCTCAATTAAGGCTTATTGACCAATTTGCGCGCTAACTATTTAATTGTACTTTTTATTGGAATATTATATGGTTATATTTCTAAACGTTATTTAAAGATACGTCATAAAAAGCTATAAATAAGAGAAAAAGCATAGGCTAGCTGCTACGTATCATTTTAAGCATAAATCTGAAACTTTATATGGTGGAACAAATGGTAATCGAATCTCAACTAACCTCCACCTGGAGCTTATCCTGCATGGTCGTAACTGCTCATTGTGTCTGACATATGACACAATCTAAGTGCCCGATGTAACTCTGACCCCAAGTACAGTGGGTTATAATAGCAATGTGGCTGTTCTGGATAAATGACTTTATAACACAAAAAAAAATAAATAAATAAATCAGTTTCACGCTGTATCCCGCACACATCAGGGTAGGCAGAGGGAACCTAGTGTTAAGACACTCCGTTCCCCATTTTCTTGAGTGGTTGAGTGGCAGAACTCAACGCCGCGCTTTGCCTCGACATCAGAGCGAAGAAATGGAAATATAAATTTGAGTAAATATTGCATCTCCTCGAGTGGGGATCGAACCCACAACCAGTCGGTTTTACAGTCACACTTTGTGCCCCTGCGACACGACTGGCCTAAAAACATAATAAGAGAGACATATAACAGAAAAAGATTTTCTATATTCAATCCTGTAATTCTTGCATTAGCGCATTCATCCAAACATACTATTCTTCATCTTTGTAATATTAGATGGATTAGTATAAATGATGTACATTTAATATTATTGTTTATAATATTTTGTTCTAATATCTAAACTTATATTTGGTAGCAGAAAATATTATCATGTTTCAACCAACAATTATCTAGGCCGTCGTGATTCAGCGGCACAGCGTCTGACCGCGTTGACACGACGGTTGCTAGTACGATTTCTAGTCGAAGGAATGATTTACTGTCATTTCCTCGCTCTGCTGCGTAATGTCTCGGGAATTAGGTGGACAATGGGAAAGGTTCCCTCTACCCTCCCTATTATTTGTGGAATACAGCGGGAAGATAAAAAGATATCGCTAAAAATCTGATTAATAAACTTCGATAGTGTCTCGATTATTTATTTTTATATCGAGTTTATTCTAACATAACTAAATCTACTCTATAATTGCTATCTATGATAAGCTCCGCCTACAATCTATTATCTACATTATAAATTACTGTGATATTCCAGCTTTTTTTATAAAATAAATTTAATAGCCGCATATGGCAGAGAAAGAAAGAAAAAGGGAAGGAAATCTAGGGTTAAGACACTTGACACTCCACTTTCCGCTTAACTTTCCATACATTACTTGTTGATAGACAGAACACAACGCCGCGCTTTATCTTCTTAAAAGCTCTAGTTTGGCATAGCGCAATGTCTTAAAAGAAGGTATATTTTGTGTGTGTACCTCATATTTTAACAAAAAATATTTAAAAAATATTTATACGCAATTATTGCGGGTTCCATTTTCACTCAGGCGAATGAATTACTTCCTTACACTGCTAAAACTGCGTTGCGTTGAGTTCCACCACTGAACACGTAGTTTCTAAATTCGGCGTTGAGTAAAGAACTGTCTTAACACTAAGTTCCCTCTGCCTATATTGTATAGCGGGATACAGCGTGATTTAAAAAAAATCTATTAAACTAACAAGAGTGCATGGTTTTACCGGACCACATACTAGTATGGAGGTTATAGACTATAAATTACATATTTTTCAAGCCCGTAAAATAAATGTCCGCGATCCATCTGGAGCATCGTATAAAGACCACACACAAACAGCGCTTTACTATGTGCCAACATTGTAGTGTGTCGCCACATTGTCGACTTTTACTAAAAGCTTTTTTTTTATTAAAAATACTATATCAATAAAATATTTTATAGAGATGTAAAAAGGAAAAGAAATATCTTATATATTAGATATATAAGATATTTCTTTTCTTTTGATAAATTTGCACGTTTTGACTAAATACGGCGTTGATATCCGCTTTATAGAATATAATTAAAAAAATATTTATATTTTTTAAATTACATATTAGAGAGCGTGTATCGACAGCTTTTATCTATCTTTATGTTTTTTTTATTATGCCATAGATGTATTTTTTTTATTTATTTTGATCTTGTAAATTCAATTTTATTACTTTGTATCAATTCTATATTTTACGCTATTCTTCACTTATATACTTTAAGGGAAAGGCAAAGATAAATGCTGTAAAAGTTGTTGTAATTTGACTGTATTCTTTGTGGATATATTCAGCGCAATAAAAATTTAAACTGCAATGTAGTAGTGTAGCAGTTGTCTTAACCTCAAAAAACCCTTTTAAAGCTATTATTTTTTAGGATTTATAGTTAAAATTTATATGGAAAATTATTTATTCTTTTGCCATATATTTTTTTATATAAATGTTTAATACGATTTTTTTAGGAAATCAAGGCACCGTAAATCTTAGTATATAACTCGATATCTCCAAGCCAAGTTCCTAAGATAAAGGCTCTTGAGAGACAGGCAGACAGACGGACCAACAACAAAGTGATCTTGTAAGGATTCCTTTTTTCCTTAAAAGGTACGGAACTCTAAAAAGGGAAATACACAACTTTAAAAAAAATTAAGTGGGAAACTGAATGATACAGCATTTTAAAAAAAGACCGAACAGCGTAAACTGTAAAATGTGGGATACAAAATGAAGCGTTTAAGAAAAAAGCAGTCAAGAAGTCTACAGTGTGAATCCAATTCCATAGTAAAATGATTTGCAAAGTACTATTCCACGCTCCAGTAAGGTCAAATGAACCATTCGAGCTCCACAGCTAATAGAATACCGCTGTCGATACTTACCTATCAACATAACCATTTCACGCGTCTTCACTTATTGCGCGCTTTAAACGAGAAGGTTCAAAGAAATGCATCTTTTATTCTTTTATATGTTATTTTTCAAAGCATTCTAGTTTTATTGGAGTAGTGTATATAAATAGATTTGTTTGTTTGATGTAATTTTAAGGTCAACGGTATTACTTAAATGTATTCTAGACAAGCTTTATTTCACTATTAATATTATGTACCGCATTTACAAATATTGTAATATTACATTAACTTTATAAATCTTTCAATTAAATAAATAAAAATATACCACTCAGGTATAAGGAAGACCTCGGATGGCCTTTGAGACCACAGGCTCGAAAAAAAAACACCATCCCCACCAAAGAGGGTATTTTTGAAGAGGTTGATGACAGAGAGCTCTCTCTCTCTCTCTTTTTCTCTAGTTACCTCGTTAGAGATAAAGCGTGGAGTTAAAAAAACAAACTCCTTAGAGGATACGCAAGGAGGATACAAGGATATAAGAATTTCTCAACTGCCAAATATTGCATACAGGAAAAACAAACTTGATTCTTAAGTTTTTAAATAGGTTCATTGCCACATTTTTAAACCAGATTTGTATTCACAACTATCGCAACTGTTATGACATGATGATATCTATACATATAATAAGAAATTATCCGATCCCTGTCTATACATGGAAGACAATGAGAAAGACGCTTATTGGGACCATTTATCAATGCAATCGAATCCAAAGAGTGATTTTTCAAATTTTTATCTGTTTGTCAGTTTGTCTCTGCTCGCTTATATCATAAACGGCTTAACCGATTTAAATATAGTTTTCACTGTTGCATTATAAAAATTGTATTTCGATCGATGCGTAAACAAAAACATCGTCTTTCAAGCGGACGAAGTCGCAAGCGGGTCGCTAGCTATTAATATATTTCTTAAGCTCTAACGTCTGTTTCCTATTCCATAAATTAATAATTAACCTAATTATAACCAACAGCAGCTAGAGAACTGAAAAGGTTACAAAAACTATTAATTTATTAAGGCAATTAAGTACAGAGTAAAAAAAAATTAATACAATAAATGCTGTATACATAATTACTAACGTTAACTATATTAAATCGATTAAAACTTGTCGACACGCAAAAACATTATTCACAAGGCTTCCTTGTTACAGTTGATGAATAAAGATGTTATACGGGAATCGTTACAGTAATTATTGGCGTTTAGTCTTTGATTTAATTAGATATNATATATATATAACTCAATTTTGATTGTCTTTATTGTTTGTGCGTAGTGCAGGTACTGAAATAGATCGTTACAAGCCTTTAGGCTTATCACCAAACATGAACAAATGAACATGTTTTTGATAGGCGAAAAGTGAAGCATAAAATGTTAAATGCATAAAATGTTAAATTTCTGCCTTATTCACTCAAAAAGAAGAAAGAAATCCATAGAGGTAATAAATGACAATTTTTCAATTAATGCTGTCGTGGGGCTGTGGGATAGCATATGAGTGTATACGTTGTGGGTTCGCTCCCCATTCGGTGGCATGATTACTTTCAAATTTCATTTTTATTTCCCTGCTCCCGTAGATAAAAAGCGGCGTTGAGTTCCGCCAATAAAGAAACAGCTCAAAAATTGAAAGTGGGAATCGGAGTAAACACTAGGTTCTTTCTGTCCCTGGTATGCGGAAACATACGTAAAGTTATTTTTTTATTCCTTAGATGACTAAGACCACTTCTTAGGTGAAAGTTAACTACTTTTGACTATTTCCTTAGGTTTTTAAGAGACATCGAATCAGTAGAAAGCAATCAAGTAATTTTCAATGTCATTCTCTCGTCGTCATTTTGCATACCTAATCAAAGAACGAAAATATTCTAACTACTCCCGTGGAAAAAAACCGAACCAAAAATCGTCATACGTTACCACATAATAACAAACTGCACCGCTACGACGCTCTACGCATTAAATTAAATCAGCTTCACGCTGTATCCCGCACAGAGCAGGGTAGGCAGAGGGAACCTCGTGTTAAGACACTCTGTTCCCCACTTTCCGCCGAATTCTGGAGGCATTGCGTGCTGAGTGACGGAACTTAACGCCGCGCTTTGTCTGTATACCAGAGCGAAGAAATGGAAATATAAATGTAAATAAATATTTCACTTCCTCGAGTGGAGATCGAACCCACAACCAGTCGATTTTACAGTCACACCTTGTGCTTCTGCGCCACGACCGGCCTCTACGCGTTAAATAATCAATAACTAAGTTTACAGGAAGCTTTATACAAGTTAAATGAAATATTACTCAGCTCGAGCAATCCATCACTTCTATACAAGCCTTATTTAGTTAGGAGCATAGAATAGCGAGTGATCAGAAATGGCATGACGTAATTTGATTTATCCTTATACGTAGGTACCGTATTATTATGTAAATTAATTAACTATAAGAAAATGAATATTCTTAACGATCATATTGTAATACAATGTAATAAATTTCATACTTGACATTTACATAATTCTTATATGCGGTTGTTGTTAAATCTTTAATCTAAGAGTATTCCTACAAAGTAAATGATGTTTTCATTTTATTTCTAAATAACATAATAAATTATTTACATAAGAATAATGTTGTACAACTAAAAACAATTTTGAAATATTTTGAAATTCTTAATAATATTTAAAATGTCATTGTGGATTTGGCATTGTCTGGGGAATTATTTTGTTCCGTTTCCTCCCTCTGATAAGAAGAAGTCCCTGCCATGAAGTGCCACGTTGAGTTCCGCCATTGAACGTGCAGTGTTATTAAAAATTGGGCGATGCACGGTGTACGGAGTGCGTAGAGAGTTTGTTCGAAGCAGTAGTACGGAGCAACAAGAAATTATATATTGTTACAAATCAGAAGCGGTTAACGTTTTTAAAAAAACACGATAAAACACATATCGTCTATATGATTCTAAACTATTTGGAAAGGGATACTGTGTAATTGCAATAAGTGATATGTATCACCTACTAACAATACTTCACGCTAGTTTCCTTCCAATAAGTAGATATTTTACTAGATCCACATTTACCGAGATAGGCAAAAAAATCATTAAATTAAAAGTTAAAAATCTAGCTTCTCTGTTCATACCACTTCTTCTACGTGGTCATGTTCTGTGCCCACCGAGACCCTCAAGCTTACTTTGAAACAAGAAATTATTGCGGCGATAACGTCATAAAATACAATTACTTTTTCTCCAACACGGAGCTCGAATTAAATTTGCACCTGTTTAACTTTGAAATTATATAGCTAAAGGGTCGTAGATACCATTACCGGTTAGTACAAATATTCTATAATAGTTATGATCTTATTCTACATTTATTAGGCATTAATCACTCCGTTTACGGGATTTTTGACATTCTCAGTACTTATCAATGGTTACCATGTTCAGCATCACCACATCCAGAGAATTCCTTGGTATTCTGTAGGACTCTACTCCACGAACAGACATAGCAAAGTACTTATTTTCGACATATTTTAAGTGCTCGAAGTAACTCTGGCCGGTGGTGCAGTGGGCTACATTAAAACGATTGATGTGTTGTAATATATATCTATAGCCTTCCTCAATACACGGACTATCCAACATGAAAAGTGTTTACAATTGGCGCAGAGGCACAAGTGTGCGACTGTAACCACGACGGTTGTGGGTTCGATTCCTACTCAGAGGTATGAATTATTTTCATTTACTCGCACCGCCACTCAAAATTGCAATATTTTGAAAATTAAAAGGAAAATTAGAAAATGAAATATCTTCACATCAAGTCTAACAACTGACATATGCAGGACATATGATGATACTTAAAAAAACCCAATTAAGTAGTAATTTTCTCAAGTATGTCAAATCCGCTACCTCTTTTTCAGGAGGTGATAATAACCACTGTGCTTAATGGTTAAGTGTCATAAATAAATTGTTACACCTATCTCACGTAATAACTTTCATACCTTTTATAGGCTCACGTGGTTTGTGAAACATTTATTATCGGCTACCTGTAATGACAGAGGCGAAGATTCAATTTGCACTTCTTCATAAGAATTACTCACGCTGGTTTCGTTATTTATTTCACTAGTTTTCTAATTCGGTTTTACGTGTTGTTGTTTAGAGGATACCGAACAAGTAGACTAATGTAGTCCTTCTAGGGTTCCCTATTTTTTAAGGAAAAAAGGAACCTTTATTTTATACCACGCTAAAAAATATCCGTTTCTCACACTGTATTGTTCCCCACGTGCGGGAAGTTCAAATATCGAGTGTTGAGTGCCGAAACTAAACGCTGCGTTTTGTGTTGTTATCCCAGAAAGAAAATGAAAATAAATCTTTTCCCCTAGTGGAAATCGAAACCCACAACCATCTCGCTTACAATCTGACAATGTGCCGATGCGCCAAAATAGTTTTTTTTATAATTTTTTTTTCCATGAAATACTTTTTGCATTAAATATATATTTTTTTATTATACAAATTAATAACAAAAAAATACTTTATTTCGATAAAAAAAACTCTTTTTGTATTGACCAGGTTTTAAGCATTCAATAGAAACCAGTCTTTATTTATTTATACTCGTATCTTACTTAATATAAAAAAAAAATAATGAAATTTATGAAATTATATGTTTTACTGACGTCAATAAAAGAAAAAAAATCTGTCTAACACGATATGAATCGAGTAGGAACTTGATCGATCCGGCGCCCGCTAGAGTAATCAACCCTGTCTTACGACAATTTGCTGATACAGACCAAAGAAAATATCACAATATTTAAAATTTTAAGTTTTTTTTTGAAAATTAATAACTTTTTTTTAAGGATTTCTTAACATATGTATTTTTGAAAATCATAAAAGCGCAACGACTTTAAATGTGAGCCCCACTCTAAGAAATTATTGTATCTAAATAGTTTATATTACAACGATCTGGTAACAAAGCACTTTCAACATTAGGTTCTCCCTGCTTTCTTGTCTATGCGGAAAATATATAGTTGTGTTTTTTTTTCTATTTTTTACCTTAATGGCCTAAGCTTGAATGCGAATAAGACCAAGGTTCTGGTATCTGAAAGAAATGAAGTAAGTATAGAATACAAGATCAGTGTAAATGGTAAGATATTAGAACAAGTGAACGAAGTAGTATATTTGGGAAGTATGTTCAGTAGATAAGGAAGATACGAGAAGGATACGGAAAAGCGTATTACTGCCGGTAACAAGGCTAACGGTATCTTAGCAGCAATAATGAGACGCCGAAACGTCATCACAGCTGCACGTTTGGCCGTACACATTGCAGTGTTGGTACCGACACTGTTATACGGCAGCGCCAAAGCCAGAGCCAAAGATCGAGTGGCTTGTTAGTAATCTCTAAAAAGTTCCAATATTCTCTTGGTTCCAAGATCAGACCAGCACAAAGACATGAGCTACGTATAATTGCCAAGTTCCATTATGTTTAATTCCACATTTTTGATATAGTTGATCTAATAAAAGCGTCTTAAATAAAACTATGGTAAGTCTATACATTGTACAGTCTACAAGGATCAAACAAACGCGGAAATGGCTAGTTGAAGGTGTCGCACAGCTACCATTGAGGAAAATGACTGGGCCATAAGACTACTTAGTCCGACCTTTACCGGGGAAATGGGATAACAAACCTAATATGTCAAAATTGATACTGTGTGTAACATTTTTTACAAAAATTTTAAAAGATTTGGTGAAGCTACAAAAAAAGACAAAAATCAGTTAAGTCTGAATCTGTCTCGCTTATCGAAACTTCCGCACCAATTTCAGGTTTCTAGGTTAACAGAAAATACAACTTACAAAAGTTGACAAAACTAAATTTGCGTATGCACTCTGTTTATATGAAATGAATTTTGCTTTTCGGCTTATATCGTTCATTTGTTATTGTAAATTGTCACTTCGTGCTAAATTTCATAACTGTTAGTCCCCGTGGACCTGATACCGAAAGTGGTCATAGTACCGAAATTTTATACAAAATGCAGAAAAGTCGAAGCTTACCTAAATAACTTGACATTTAACTTGTTTGTCCAATCTTAGTAAATATTTAACACTTTCAAAATTATTTTATTAACGACTAAAGACTTAAATTTCTACGGAACACAGAATCGCTTTTATGCAAATTCGGCCATCACTATACCTCACTATGTCCCATAATCACCTAATTAGAATACGTTTTAAAGTACTTTAAAGTAATTTATATGGCAGTTACTGTTAGATATTTTCGCAGAACATAGTAATTATTATGAGATGCGTGTAATATTTCCCTTTTTTTATTATACTTAACGAAAATCCTTATAAAAATAAAAGAAACCGATAGTAACTAATAGCTTATTAGTTTCATATTATTTTAATACATAAAGCTAATTTACATTTCTATATTAATAATTAGCTAAAGTGTTTGTTCTTTTAAAGACGCCTATCTCAGGACCTACGTTAAAATTTCCAATGTCTTTTTTATTTTTTATTTTTGCTATTTTGGCATTTAAATATTTCTTGTAGTTTGGTTGGACTAAAAATATCTTAATAAGATAAGTAAAGACTGGTACGTGGTCTCTTTAACTACCTAGAGGAAGTTACTATGACATCGGTTGATGAAATGCAGAAAGGGAATTGTGGGATGTAACTAGTTAAAAAATATTTCCAATTACATGAACATATTCTTGGTACGAAGAGCTCAAGATAGAGCACAGTGGCATGCCATTGGAGAGGCCTATGTCCAGCAGTGGACTAGGACAGGTGATGATGATGATGATTATGATTCTTGGTAAGCCTAAAACCACATAAATGATGATTAGAAATAAATCACATTCTTGAGTAGGTTACAGAAAGCTTTGTCTCGTAACCAAAGCGTGTTCTCGAGTGGGAATCGAACCCATAACCTGTCACGTTTACAGCCGCACAATTGAGCCCCTACGCTACGTCTAGCCTGTCACGTCATGCAGTCTTCAGAATTTTGCGGAAACCCAGTGTAACAGTATGTACCTTGGGTACAAGTTAAAAATAAATAAATAAATAAAATAAAATATGCATGGCTATACACATAAATAACATAGTTAATTATGAATAATACAAACTATATATTTTTAATAAAATATTAATCGAGACGAGTTCGTGTATTGTCGTCCCGAGTGTCGCGACCGTCGTTCTGTCTATATAGGTGGTGGTGATGCTGGAAGGCAGCGGTCGAGTCGAACTCTTAAGTACTACGGTACTAATGAATATGATGCACATAAAGACTCGTACCAAACACATTATAAATATAATATAATAATTTGAAGCCTATGATGGCACGATCTTTTAGGATCGAATTTCTTATAAAGGCAATATATGTGTAGGGGCGACACATATTGTGGATCCAAGTGATCTTTGACCAATATTATGATATTGAATGTTGCTTGACGTCGCGGAAGCTGACGTGATGGGCTTATGCGAACTGTTATAGCGACATTAACTATGTCGTGGCTGACGCCGTCTCGCAGTACGCTCGCGATACGTAAGCTATGCTTGTATGGCGTTGGTCATTGACATATTTTATACCACGTCTATGACTTGGTATACGACTAGTAGGTGTGTGGTGCTATTTTATGTCCCAGGTCCGGTGTATGTAGTAGTGTCCGCCCTCATACGGGTGTGTGGTGCTATTTTATGTCCTGGAACTCTGGTGTATGTAGTAGTGTCCGCCTACGGTTCGAGACACGACTGTGGGGTGTGTGCCGTGCGTTTATTTAACATATCGGCCGCCTAGCGGTAGTGCGTTCGTTCCAACGACTTATATTGATCTCACAAATCAATCAACATCACGAATCACCATTCTAATACAATCTTAATATAAACAAGCGTAACAAGTACCTTCGGAAAGATCACACACAAACGTCTCGGAGGGTTCAACGATGACTGTAAAGCCACGGTCTGGTCGGAACTCACGGTGTAGGGGCGGGGCGGTGCCCGTACTCTTTCTTCCTTTAATTATAACTAGTTCGCAGTTATAGTGGAGAGGAAGATAGGACGCGCTCTTGGCTTATCTTCGGACGAGCTTCGAGTTATGACAATGTCATATTGTCGAGTTTCCAGTTATCTAAATAACTGACACAAGAACAACTTCTGATGGCAAATATCTTATTAAAGCGATACCTTCTAATGGCATAATATAAAATTCTTAATACTGTTACCTCTGAATCTCTAAAAGATTTTGGGTTCTTCACGATCACAACTATAAACGGTTCTAACCACTAGACACATCACGAGCCAAGGCATTATTTATTAAATAATATTTTCAAAGGAGTTTGGGATAACAGTTACACCAGGAAACTATACATCGTTCCCCGGCTGTCTTAGTATGAGTTTCCCAGGAAGTTAAAAATATTACCTTTTAACACATTCGAAGGGACTTACGTAATTCAGTGATATTTAGTTGTTAAAGATAAAAGATAAATGCAATCTTGTATACCTAAATACTAAATATATAAAAGCTCTCACGATTTTAGCTATGAGATACTGATTATCGGCAAAAGATTATTAACAGATTATAGTAAGGCCGAATAAACACTTTACAATAGGATTATAGCTAATATTCAGCCTTGTTATTTCTGTAGTATTGCGTATTTGTATTCCGTTGAATTCTGCCACACGAACAATTTTTAACATTTTACCATAACATTTTGGTTAACATGCAATATTAATTAAAAGGAAAATTGGTGTATGGAGAGACAAATCTCTGAGCTTTTCCAGCTAATTTTTTTTTTCATTAAAACCCTCGATAGTAGAACATGTTAAGAGAAACGATTCCAGTGCAGTATCTAATTATTACGATAATATCTAATAATAGATGTTAAATGTAGGGAATTCTAGCTTCATTAAGATAATACAGGTGTGACGGTCTGCAATTTGGAAATGCCGATTGATACCGCTCCTTCAAATAAAGACTAGAGGATAATAAAAAGAATAGTGAGAATGTGAAAAGAAAAGAAATATTGTTTTAAAACAAAAATAAGATGTTATATATTTTCTAACATGTTTCACAATTGCGCCAGTTTGATGTGGATGTGCTTATCTTTACGCTATTATTATACGTATGGGTATATAGAGATAGAGAAAACTTAGGGGCAAGAAATTTCGTTTTTCACTTGACATGTTACGTATTGAACGGAGACACTCAATGCGGTTATTCGTCTAACAGAACTAAGACATTAATGTAATTGAAATATAAATAAAAAGTTGTAAAAAAACTCAAGACGCAATATGTCTCCAGAATTCAGCGGCAAGTAGGGAGCGGAGTGTCTTAACACTAGGTTCGCTCTGTCTATCTTGCTACAAGCGGGATACGGGGTAAAGCTGAGAAAAAAATATTAATAAATGAAATATTTTTTATCGGTCTATCGGTTTTTAATCGGTTTTAAAAGCAAAAGCATTTTATTCATATGTACCAAACTAGGCTAAAAATAATTAACACAGCACTATTACCAAATAGTGATAAAACTGCAATATTCTCAGGCTATGGCCTAACAAAGCTCGCTTACACATAAATATCCCTGTAATGGTAATTATTTGTGTCATAATTCTGCCACTTCGGTATTCGGCCTCTAAAGGACTTTGTTCCAGTCTTATTATTTGCGATAATAATCGCGCTGTCGTCGGTTATTGATTGGGGATTGAATTGTTAACATAACTTTAAGCTATATCAGAAAGTAAATAGAAACTTTATGTAGAGAGTAAATGTTTTACTATTTTTTTTTAGCGTTACGCATTACGGGAACCTGGTATTAATATACTTCGTTCCCATTAAGACACTTCCGTTCCCCACTTTCCGCCGAATTCTGGGGCGTTGAGTGACTGAAGTCAAAGTCGCGCTTTAAATCGTTACTAGAGCGAAGAAATAGAAATATTAATTTATTATATTTTATTTACTCGAGTGAGAAACGAATTCACTACTTATCGCGTTTACACTCGAACATTTGAGCTCTTGGACCACGACTGGTCTCTTTATACTATTCATTATACTGTAATTAAAATATTTTCAAAAATGTTCTGAAACATTTTTTTTATTAATTTATATTGCATAACCTAAGATCCTTGTCCTTGAAGGATAACACATTAAAAATCAGCTTCACGCTGTATCCCGTACACAGCAGGGTAGGCAGAGGGAACCTAGTGTTAAGACACTCCGTTCCCCACTTTCTGCCGAATTCTGGAGATATTGCGTGTTGAGTGGCAGAACTCAACGCCGCGCTTTGCCTCGACACCAGAGCGAAGAAATGGAAATATAAATTCAAGTAAATATTTCATCTCCTCGAGTGGAGATCGAACCCACAACCAGTCGGTTTTACAGTCACACTTTGTGCCGCTGCGCCACGACTGGCCTCTCACATTAAAAAAATATTGTAAAAAAGCAACAATAGGTACACGTATTACATAAGATCATTCCGATTGTCATAAAAAAGTTGTCACCTTTCTCTGTATCCTGCACTTAGCAGGATAGGCCGATTCCTCTGCCACTTACTATTAAGACACTTCGTTCACATTCACTGCTTTCCGACGAATTCTAGAGAGAGTGCGTGTGAGAGGGCTCTACGAAGTAGGAATTAACCTACAACCTGTCGCGATATATGGGATTATGCCTCTGCGTCACGACTGGCCTAAAAAGTATATATAGCTTAAAAATAAACAAAAACACGTGTGACACACATAAAGTGAAGAACGAAGTGCTTTAACACTAGGTTCCCTCTGCCTACCCTTCCATACGCGGAATACATCGAGAAGCTGATAATAAAAAAATATATTAATTTAATCTAAACCAACGTGAAGGTGTCAGAACAGCAGAACGTCAATTTCAATAAATGTAGCGCCATTCATAAATCTGCATTGCAAATAGTGTAACGAGTTAAAACAACCACTTGCGTCCGTCACTTTAAAACTGAATATATTATAGCCATTACAGCCGGTAATTGTGCTGACTGAATTAATAAAAATACTCATAATTTTATTGACAGCAGAACCTCTAATTCCTTATAAATCGATTTTCTTATAAATATCTAGTTTTGTTTTAAAAACATGCCAAAAATATTATAATTAAAAAAAATCGGAGGATATAAATAAAATTTTGCTAATATATAGATTATAGCTATAATATTATGATAAAGTTAATATTCTTTAATTTTAATATAAACAGATAACTTGATAGATGGATGGCGGAATCTATTATCACACTTTGTCTCGCCATTTCGGAGTGACGAAAACATTTTCAAAGGGACCTATCCTGATATTGAAGCCAGGCGTGGCGCAGGGGACTCAAGCGTATGGCTATAAACGCAACCGGACGTGGGTGCGAAATATATATATATATATATATATATATTTAATATTTCGTTATTTCTCGCTCTGATAACTAGACGAAGGTCCAGCGTTGAATTCCGTTATTCAACACGCAGTCTTCAATCAAAGAACTGTTTTAATAAGAACAGACTGTCTTAACACTAGATTCTTTTGCCTACTGAACTACGTGCGGGAAGCTATAATAAAACAAACCTAACATTAATAATAAATAGAGAAAATACTCAAAATGCGTAAAAAATATGTTTCGACTAAAAAAAAATACCAAAACAATTATAAATTTAGTTTAAATCAAAACAATTTAATCACTGTCATGTTTATTAGTATCTATAAACAAAGTCTAGTACTATTGTAATTCTGTACTTCCAAAGACAGACAGACAGATACCTGTCTCTTATTATTTATAGTTCAGCTACCAGAATGCAAATGTCGGTTCCCTTACCGGGCATTTTGAAGTAATGTGCTAGTGTTTATCACCTTGTGAATGACACGGTTGTTTAATATAAATTCTGCTTAGATTTTGATTAGCCTGTCACTTGGCTGTAATTGTGATTATAAGAAGGGACGGACGGACGGACTTTAAGCGTTCCCGTTTAGAAATGCGTGGATCCATATATCAAATACTAAACGAATCTTGATGAAACTTGGATCGTTCCCTATATTGGATTATACTACATTTGAATAAAAAATTATAATATCGTTATGACTCTTAGTTTCTGAGAGATTAGTGGATAGACATATGTATATATGTATATCTAACGAAATTTAGGAAACGTGCTTCGAATCCCACTACTTTTAAATTTTATTACATTTTTTCCATCCTTAGTGCGGAATTGTACTAACAAAACTTTTTGAATATTACGAAAATAAAGACTACTATTCTAACAAAACTTTTAGAATATTACGAAAATAAAGACTACTACGTTGCTCTCGTAACGCTTGAATAGGGCGGAGGTAACGTAGTGTCCTATATTTTCGTAGATAGGTTGTCAAGAAATATATAAAAATAAAAAGAAAAATATAACATAGGTATATCATATATTTTGTAATTTAATCTCCTCTCACATTGTATCACACGACCAAATTGTTTTAAAATATATTCTTTTAGATTGACGCTGTAGAGTAGGTAAATTGAATCTGGGAACCAAGACATTGCGTTCCCATTACGACATTTCCATTCGCTATATTCTGAAAGCGTTGCGTGTTGAGTGGCTGAACTCAACTCTCTTTGCCTCGTTACCACAGCGACGAAATGAAAATACGAAATATCCTCGAGAGGCAATCGAATCCACTACCTGTAGCGTTTACACGTTCATGCCATGACTAGTCTCCGAAACAGCTCATAGAAAATGTTACAACTTATCTTTCGCATATAATATTTATCCACATCAAGAACAGTGCAATAAAAGTTATTAAAATAATTTAATTTTATAATATTGTGAACTTTCTAAATCAGTCTAAATACCACAAACAAACGAAACAACCAAATAACCACCAAACATACATACATATACATACATTTACAATCTTACCAGCTATCACTGTACTTAATTGCGTTTAGCTATGTCAAGTATTTTAACGAGCCGCGCTATGAATACTTTTGTGTTTAATAAATTGTTATTATGGCAATCGATTCTGCGTAAGTGACATGAATGTTTTTTTCTTGAGTTATTATTTATTTTTAAGTTGAAATTAGTTATTTGCTTCGCTCTGGTAACGAGGTTAAGCGTGGCGTTAAGTTCTTCCAGTCAACACGCAAGGCCTCTAGAGTTTGACGGAGAGTGGGGAAAGACAGTGTGTTAATGAGAATGGAGTGTCTAAAAACTAGGTTCCCATCTTGAAGCCGTTTAACAGGTTAAAGAGAATTTATTTGTATTGCAAGTTCTCACATGCCAAATTACATAAAGGTTTATGGATCTAGGTTTTGGTCACGCGGTGAATAAAGTTGATAAACTTAAGATAACTAATGATTGCATACATCTCGAGGCAGCAGAGATTTCAGAGCAGCGTTGAGTTCCGCCACTCAACACGCAATGTCTCCAGAATTCGACGCACAATAGAGAACGGTGTCTTAACCTAGGTTCCCTCTGCCTATCTTTTTGTGTTCTTTATAGCGTAACGCTAGAAAAATCCTTAAAAAATTTAACATCTCGAATCGTTTCCTAATAGGCATATATTGTAAGTCCTCACTTCGTGCCAAATTTTGTAACTGTAGGTCCTCGGCAAGTACTCTATAGATTTAAATTACGCAGCTAATTTCATACAAAATCTTTAAGAAATAATATAAAATGTTTTGATTGCGTTGACTTAGAAGCTTGATTTATTTAACCTCGATACATCTACGCGAAATCGAGATAAATGATTGACAAACATGACAGACAGACGAATGGACAACAAAGTGATCCTATAAGAATAAAACAACTAATATACAAACCCCAAAAATTACCAATTTTATTATAAAAGGAAATATACAGCAAGGCCTAAGCTACAAATCACCAATACATTTCAAATCCAAGAACTATAAAATTTCATTAATAAAACAGCCTGTACTTTGTAAATAGTGTTTATAAAAAATTCAACATATTTACGCATTATCGAGTGATATCTCATTTATTTACAATATGTATGTATGTATGATCAATAAAAATGCTAAAACTCCATATAAATGCTGCAATAACAATTATATTAGTACGTGCCATTAATAGCTTTCAGAAATTACTTATATTAATTATTATTAAGGAAATATAAGAACTTTTGTATATAAATTAGTTATTATGTATACTTTTTGTTAATACCGTCTAGCCGAGAGTACATTCTTTGTTCTTAAGTCAATTTTATACAAGAGATATCTCATGAACTTGCCTGTACTTTTATAGAGTTGTTGAAATTGTAAGCTATGGATCTAATATTCACAATTTAGGAATACATCATCTTCTCGTAGAGTATTGATTAATGACGAAGCCAAGCGCTACGTAGAGTTCCGTCACTTAACATACCTCCGAAATTCGACGGAAAGTTTGGAACGAAAGTGATTTAAAGTCCCGTTGGCTGAACAATAGATTCCCAGGTTGACTCTGCTTATCCTACTATGTGCGTGATACAGCGTGAAGCTACATATACATTTAAATGAAGTTAAAATTCTAAACATTTTTAACGTGTTAATCTATACTATGAGTACCTAGAGTGCCTCACTCGTTTGCCAAATCATTCTTAGGATTTTTTTGTCTTTTTTAATTAATGGTATTCAATTCAAGGTATTTTTTTTGTATGTTTTCAGTTGCATCCATAAAACTTATTTCTTGTAAATACAGTCCAAATGATATAATCTTAAGAAATAAATATATTCTTAAGAAATTTATGAAGAAGATCAATTTAAAGTAAACTCCAAGTTCCATCTCCAAGTTTCCAATAAAAACAAATATGTTAAAACTGTCCAAAAGCTGCTTTATATATATGTATATATATATATATATATATATATATATATATATGTATGTATATATATATATATATATATATATATATATATTTATATGTCGTATGTATATAATTTAATATTTTATGCAATCAAGAGATTAAATCATAATCTTATCGCAAGTATTTAATCGTGCATATAAAATAAACGACCACTGACATTGAGGAGTTAAGCTTATTTTAACAAATATATTTATTATTATTTTTTATTAAAACTATGACTATATAGAAATAACTCTTACTTTTTAGTTAAATGATTTCAAATATGAAATACAGCAGTTATATTCAAACATAAAATATCAATGAAATATAAAGCTTTAGTGATATACACTACAAAATTATTTAGTTTTTAACTTTTTTTTAAAGTATTCGTATATGATAAACGTTACGTATAATAAAATCATTACGTTTTTTAAAAACATGTATATCGAAGCAGAAAAGCTTTGTGCATAAAATTTTAGGTATATTGATATCTCCCACAATAATTTGCTAACGTTTTAAAATCTTATGCTTAGGTCAATTTGAACATTTATAAAATTGAATTTGATCCACTTTTAGTAATTATATTATTATGATTCAGATGCAGTTATATATAACTTAGGTGACAATAAAATTATATGTCAAGCGAATCTGATGATGCAGCCATATCATAAATCATTAAATTCTACAGAAGTTAGTAGAAAATCATTCTAGTTTAAGCTCATGTGTTGTAGATTTAAGTACATTTTGTAGCACTTGGTGTAGAAAAGCATACTTCACGCTACATCCCGCATGCAGCAGGGTAGATAAAAGTAGCCTAGTATCAAGGCACTCCGCTTCCCATGTTTCACAAAATTCTGGGAGCGTTGAGTGGCTGAATTCCGAATGAATATATAGTATTTTTTAATATATTTTATTATTATTATTAAAATTTAATGTATTTACTTAATTTTAAATTTATTTTTAAAGAATTATAAATTTTCCTGAGTCTCTACACTACATGGGCGCTACATGTCGGTATGTGAGGCGCCAGTGGCCTGATAAATAGACATAACGCCAACAAACGCACTGTCGATTTCGCACTATCGATTAACTATAATGGATCGTGGACGTGCCTATTTTATATTATATTATATTATATTATATATTATATGAATATTATAAAGCTCTTATTATTTATATGAATATATGAAAGTTACGACTTCCGTCTCTACTATTGAGGTAAAAGCTTTTACGTTTTGCGATTCGTTGAGCTTAAAGTTGACGTATATACATTTGATAAGTGACAAGGAACAATGTTTAAAATATACATGAGAGTAAACAGAGGGAACCTAGTGTTAACCTGCTTCGTATTCGAGACTTTGTAATTCAACACTGTTTACTGTCTTGCCAAAGCTAGAAAATGAAAGTAAATCTTTATGAGCGAGAAAATTAATATAATTCATTCATAATTTTCCTCACTCTTGTGTCAATGCTTAAAAAACTAATTATTTAAATTATTGGAAGCCAATCGTGTCGCAGGGGCACAAAGTGTAAAACCGACTGGTTGAGGGTTCGTGTATCTCTTCATTGCGGATTCGATCAGCTAAGCTGACTCCGCATATCCTACGCAGAGATCACATCTCCACGGCATTCATCTTTCTTTCATTCTCACTTTTCGCTGCCGTATAACAGCGTCGGTACTAACAATGCATTGTGTACGGCCAAACGCGCAGCTGTGCTGACGTCTCATCAATACAGCTAAGGCTCCGTTCACCCTGTTAGCGGCAGCAATAAGCCTTTTCACATCCATTTCGTATCTTCCGTCTCTACTGAACATACTTCCCAAATATACCACTTCATTCACTTGTTCTAATATCTTACCATTTACACTGATTTTGCATTCCGTCCTTTCTTAATCTCTTTTAAAAATCAGAACCTTTGTCTTATTCTTATATTATATTTTTTTCACACCCTTCTTTCAGTGTGCAGCAGGCAATTCACATTCAGGTCACCTACTTTCACTCCCATTTCACTTTGTTTCACTCCTTGGAGACAGCTATCCAAATACAAATTGAACAACAAGCTGACATGGCACAACCTTGCTTAACACCCGATCGGATGTCAAATCAGGGCGACATGCCAGCTCCTACTCGCACGCAGGCTGAGTGATCTCTGTAAAGAGACTTTACAGCCTGCAGCAAGGGTCCGCTCACATTGTACCGGGGTAGTATCTCCCATAATTTCGCTCTTACAACTCTGTCAAACGCCTTTTCCAAGTCCACAAAAGCACAGAAAACTTTTTGGTTAACGGCCAAAAATTTTTCCGTGATCATGCGGAGGGAAAAGATCTGATCCATACACCCTCTTCCAGGTCTAAAGCCTCCTTGGGCCTCCCACAACAGCCTTTCAGATCTCTCTTGCATTCTTCTCGCTAAAACTTTAGCATAAACTTTACTATCTAAGCTAATCAAACTGATAGCCCTATGGCTTGCGCAGTCTATAAAATTTATAATAACAATATAATTTCATATTATATGATTACGAATGGTTTACAAAACATAATTTATATTCTATTAAATTATTTTATTTCTTTATTTTCTTTTAATATTTTAATAAATATCTGTTTCACATCAAAATTTAAAGAAAACACAAATTATTATACTAATATTATTTTTCACTTCTCACTTTATGACCGTGAACCTATTGCTAACACATTCCGTTCCCCACACACCGCTCAATTTACAAGACATATGATGTACAGACGTGTTGAGCGGCGAAACTCAACCCAATTAAGTAATCCCCTAAAACAAAATCGAACCCACAACCATCCCGCCTACAGTCACACGCATCACCACGACCGTCTTCGATATAACGTAAAAAAAACAACATTATAATATATAAATAATCAATACAATTCAGATATTCTATAATTAATCGTGTCCACGTCCAAGCAAGTCGAAGTAGATCGTTAATTGTTTTTAATTAGAAATACACAAAGTGCCAATTTCGTAATGCACCTATAAATATAGATATAGCTATAGGCTAGTTACTATTAGGCAAGATTTAGAGACTATTTACTGCTTAATAAACTTAACTGCAAAACATCGTATACATGATTTGTCAATTCTATTTACAATTTTATGTGTACTTTGAAGGAATTGGACGATCACGGTTACATTAGATGCCATTGGATTTTAATATACGTTTTGTAGGAAAAGTTGATTATTATTATTTGTTTATAGTTTACACCTGGCAGGAGAGGACGAAGAAGTGTTAAAATACTTCCGTTCCCCACTTTCCGACGAATTGTGGAGGCGGAATTCTTTTCTTACTTCTAAGATTTTCAAAATTTTTAATTTTGAATCAATATTATTTAAATCAGCTTCATACTGTATGTATCCCGCACACAGCAGGATAGACAGTGGAACTGGAAACTGGAACTGGAATCTAGTGTTAAGACACTCCAATCTCCATGTACTATATAAAATGTATTTATTATAACATCTGGTAGGTATGTAATCTGCTGACAGATTAGATTTAGATTAGATTTTTCATCTTTTTTTTTTGAAGATTCTTTCTTATGTTCACAAAGTACTTGTTAACTACTGTCCGTACTTTAGCAACATTGGTAGCTAAGGCCTTATTTAACATAAGATTTGATTGAGGCTAACGTGACACCACATCACAACACCTAACTGCAAACGCGAGGGTTATAGGTTCGATTCCCCAAGTGAGGAACTAATTTCACTTTGTCACTCTAGTAACAAGACAAAGCGAGACTCAACACGCAATATCTTCGCCACTCAACACGCAATATCTTGAAAATTGGGCAGTGTGTGGGGAAAAGAGTATCTTAGAGTGTCCTGCTATATGCGAGAACCTAAACCAAATTGACAGGATTTTGCCAGATTCTCAACAAAATCCAAACCTCGTCTATGTACACTTCACTTAAACAGCTATCAACAAATAAAATCAACAATAAAATGGCGCCGTGCTCTTGACACATCTTATTAATGTCCGCGCGATTATTTATTATAATATAGTGATTGTATTGAATAAAATTAATTATATCATTATGTACAGACGGCCATTTGTTCTAAGTAACGTATTTATGATGCAGGACTCGGTAGGTCCGTTGAACATGTCTGGATGTGATCGTATTAACTTATTATGATTTAAATAGCTGATTTATTTAAATAGTTTATGAGAGATGCTTTACTCAATTTTTTTAAGTATTTGAATTTTACTATAAGATAGCATGTGCTTTACTTACGTTGCATTGGCAGCTTTTTGCCTGGATTCGAGACCACACAATGTCTCCAATCCAGGATAAATGTATGGATGACAAAACTAAAAATTACTTGTCTAACTTTATCTTACCATAATGAGGAAATGAAAAAAAAATAAATAAATCGAAAGTGGTAATCGAACTCACAATTGCGTTCATTGTCAATGGTGTTATTCTTTATATTCCAATGTCCTCAAGTTAGGGCAGAGGGCATCCACAGAGTTTCGACATATTGCACGATCTTGAGCTTCTCGTTTAATTTCGTTCCATGTTGCAAAACTTCTTCGCCTCGTCTAAAATTGAACGTCGCCAAGTTTGCTTGGGACGGCCACGTTTGCGCTTTCCTTGAGGATTCCAGTCCATAGCTTGCTTCGGGATATGATCAGGACCTCGGCGCAGTGTGTGCCCAATCCAGCTCCATTTACGACGTTTGATTTGCTGATCGATCGGTGATTCTCGGCGGAATTCACGAAGGTTAACATTCGAAATTTGTTCGGGCCAGTGGACTCCAAGAATTTGGCGAAGACATCGATTAACGATAATTTGGAGCTGGTGCGACACAGTCTTGGTCACCTTCCACGTTTCGCACCCATAAAGCAGCAGTGACTTTATATTAGACCCAAAAATTCTAAGTTTAACTCTACGGGCTAATTTACATGACTGCCAGATGGGTCGTAGCTGCGCGAAAGTCGCTCGGGCCTTAGCAATTCGTGAAGAGATGTCTTGTTCTGTACCTCCTGTTTTGATACGACGCTACCGAGGTATGTGAATTTGTGAACTTGTTCCACAATATCTGTGCCTATTTGCAGTAGTGTTGAGTTCTTCACTCCAAATCTCATCTCTTGGGTCTTCCGGATGTTAATTTTGAGCCCTATTTTAATAGTGTTACACTGCGCCAAAACAGCCTGCGATTCTGGCTAAATATTTACATATATTTGTGAGTTGAAAAGGACCTTTCCGTTCAATCGAACATGTTTTTAACACGTCACAATTGTGTGTGTTAGTAGAATATGTACTTTTAACTTTTGACGTTTGGTGTTTAGTTGACAATGAAAAAAATTATATAATATAACTTGGCTATCAAAAAATATAGCTTAAGTAGGAAAGTAAAAACAATAATGTCACAAGCTATCTGTGTTAGGTTAGGTTAGGTTATGTGACTACGGTATGTGACTACAATCTTTATCTGTGGTGTATATGGCCACCTTGGCTGGCGGCCGTACACCGTGTGTTTCCACTGTACATTACAACGGAATTTTAAAAGGAAATCCAGATATAAAAGAACTAGAATCGATCTGGTGTAAAAGAACTGGATCCAGACATAAAAACTTACCCAGTCTTTTGTCAAAATTCACAGAAATAAACATACCTACCCACTCTTTCTACGCCCATGCATATCCATGATTATTAAGAAAAACCTCGTGACCTCATTAGTCCACAAGTAGATATGTAAATATTTAGATTATTAGAATACACAGCTAAAAGATCTAGATAAAACTGACTGATTTATTAATATAGTGAGATCTTGTTGAAATAGCATAATGTGTCAATCACAACTCTAAAGGCCTATTATCTTATATTTGTTAATATGTTTTTGAACGTTACTTTTAGATCTGACTTTTTTTCTGCTGGAGTCCGTATAAGCAGGGTAGGCAGAAAGAACCTAGTATTTATACACACCCATCTCCATTTCCCGCCAAGTTTTCGTGAATTGATGCTAAGCGGCGGTGCTCAACGTCGCGCTTTATCCATTTACCAGGATGGGGAAATAATATTAATTATTTCATATCAACACGTAGTAGGTATCGAACGACTGTCGTGTTCACTGACGAATGCCGCGCCGTTACACCACAATAGTCTCTAAGAAGAAGATTTTGTGTCAAAGAGGCCTCTAAGATTTTGCTCTAAAGTAATAATGGCTTATTTAATTATTACATTACCTTATTATCGTTCTCTATATCCTTTCTCTTGATTGTTAGTAGTAGGTACTTTAAAAACAAACCTTTAAAACATTTTTAATCCTTCAAAAGCTTTATACAAACCAATACAGCAAGTAAGCTAAGTAATATCACATTTACATAACAAAAGAACCTAAAAGAAACTTTACCAACTTAAAATAAAAGAAAAGAAAGGTATTGTTTCTAACTAAAGCAACACTATATCAAAATAAGTTGTTTTAGTTTGCTTTCCGTGTCCGTAAACTTCATAGTGGACATGAATACTCTATAATATTAGCATACGGCTATATAATATATTTCTAACATCTTTATGTAGATCACATCTTCAGATAAGTTCAAATCGCTTCGTACTAGGTTTGAATAAGAAATGCTTCTTATGGGTGTTCTTGTGAATGATTAATATAGTGAGAAAGTATTAGTGACGGTGTTGAGTTCCGCTACATGTAATATATGTAAATAGGAAAAAAACATTGTAATACTTTTATTATACGTAAAATAATTTTACGTTATTAAATGTGAAAATAAAATAAATTTAAAGGCATAAAAAATAAAAATAAAATGAAAACATCATGTAAATTTTCGATGATCATTGCTTAATCACTTATTGAAATCGAAATTTTGAATTGGTGAAAAATTGAACGATTTTTTATAATTATGTTACAAAATGTACATACAGTTCGATATATTAGGATAACTAAAAATAATTACTAATATTAATTTATTCAAGTACTTTACTTGTATTGTAAGGGACCCTGGTGTTATACACTCTATTGGCGGTAACCAATGCCTAGCTTTGCTTTCCAGAGCCAGAAATTGAAAATTTCCCAAAACTGGGAATCAAAGCCGCAACCGTCGAGTTTATAGTCCAACACTACGCCATAATAATTTATTCTTAAATATATAGCATTCATTGCTCCTTGGCTTACCAATGATAAACGGCTGTCGATCATTTTGTATTGATAAAGTGGAATATAATTAAACCACGCAATGATAAATTATAATGATTATTGAAATTTTAACATTTGTTTGGCACTAGATTATTTAACACATAATCTATAATCTTAGACGGAAACCCAATTATTTGTTTGAGCTGATGAATGATAGCTAAATCATAGAGTAGATCCACTTGTCCAGAAAATGCATGGTGGGTAAATATCTTTTTGTAAGAATCTACTTTGAAATTAAAGGAGTTACAATTATAAACAAATTGATGACTTGTGAATGTAGTAAAGAATGAAATAATGATGAGGTTGATGATGATATCTTAATATAGTTCACACCTTAGTTATAGATGAGCCTAAAGAGGAGGCCAGTCGTGGCGCTGGGGCAAAAGCGTGCGACTGTGTACGTGACGTTGTGGGTTGGATTCCTACTTAAGAGAAGAGAGAGAAATTAAATATTTTATAAATTAGAGGAGATGGATCCGGATGTACCCGGCCAAAAAAATTTAAATAAAAAAAGTCTTTGCTGTAAAAAACGTGTACACAGAGAATCGATTAAAGATGAAATCGTAAAAATTTTTTATAGATAAAAAATTTAACGCTGGCCCGAAATATTCTCCATGTTCACATAATTTTAGGATCGGGCTACATGGTAAAATGATTAAAAATTTAAAAAGAATCATACATTAACCTCTTATTTAACTTTCATAAGATGATCATCGCTTCCAAGTGACCACTGAGGGACAGGGCCACCCCTGGAAAATATACCAAACACGTTCAAGCTAATGTATTTCTTCTTAGTGACATTTTCTTTTAGAAACTGATAAAATATACCATTTCTAACTTTTCCACATCTAAGAGTAACTAGTGACTTGACTAATTAGAACGTAGTAATAAAAGTAATGGTTACTGTGTACGAGAAAATTGATTTAAGACTGAAATCAATTTACTGTTTACCAACTATTTACCCATGTAATAATATATTAGGTAATCACATTTAAACCGTTTTATGCGTTTTTTTATAATTCTATTTGTTTTGTGTTTTATTAATTCTATTTGTTTTGTGTTTATGTAATAATAAAATACATTTAAAAATATAGATTCGAAAACGATAATATCGTGAAGCTAAAACAATGATTGAAAGAAGCAACGTCCTTTAGTACAGATAGAGAAAAAATTGCGAAAAGTAAAAAATCATAGGTCAAATCAATTCATAAAAAAAACACTACAAAAACATATTTGTAGTGCATTTCATACAAAATGAGTGCATATGCCCGCAAACTTAAGTTGGTCAATTTTTATAAAGTTTACAGTGTACTTCTAGTTACCTACATATCATACAATCCTGAAATTGGTACGGAAGCCTCAGTGGACGAGTCCGACTCGCACCTAATCGATTTTTTTGTATTCTATTTGTTTAGTCTTTACTATTTTTCAATAGTCAAATCAAATGAAATTTCAAATTATATTAATCGCGTGAAAAAGAAACGTAAAAATATATGATAACAGGAAGTTATTAATGAATTTTGTTAATTAACTATTATTATCAATTATCAAGAACACTACTACAATCAACGAAACGATTAAATAAATCGAGATAACCAAAGTTTTGAAACGTGTAAATGTCACATATAAATGCTGCATTTATAGCTTTACTGATTTGTTATCCGTTGATATTCAATTTCAATTAGTTGATAAATCTAATAATACATTTTTTTATTGAGACTTTGCCCACCATTATATCTGTACAATAACTATTATATGATAAGTACTCACTTAGAAATTCCACAAAAATTCAAAGTTATGTTAAGTTTACAGCAGAATGATAAGCAGAGGGTACCCAGTGTTAAGACATTCTGATCACCATCCCATTTTAAGACAATTGGTGCTTGCTGCAAGCACCGTGGCTTCTTTATTAGAACAATAAAATGAATTACCCGAGATTTTTCCTTGGATATGGATAGACCCCATGCGACCTGACCACTGCGTTTGCAGTCAGGCACGACCTCACTGTGCTATGACGTCAACATAGTGAATTATTAAATGTATGTATAAAAACGAAGATAATAGTGCTAATGTAATACTAGCGGAGTCAAGCGAAGCTATGTTGCACAAAATTCGCTTTCGCTCGACTCCACTACTTTTCTGTTTTATCCGCAAGCGCTGGATTAGATTAGTCAAAGTTCAATCTGTGCGCTTTTCAAAACTTTCCACAGCTTAACTCTATGGGGCACATTTTGACCATTTACTCAAAAACTACAGTTACAATTATCACCAACTACTTCCCTGTGATCACCGTGTCGTCCACAACGTTGTAGGTTTAACGATCTAGGAGGAGTAGCATTAAAACGAAACACACTTTTGACCAGTAAGAGTTCGCTCAGCTCAATCATATCAAATTTTGGCTCCTTAGGCTTTTTATATATATTTTTTTATCTTCATATAACACAGTATGATTGATACTGTGTTCTCGAATCAATCTATAAGAGTACACCCCTATCTCTCTATTCTTCTCTAAAATAGTGTATTTCAAAACAATAGTCCTAACGAATAAGTATTAAAGTAGACTATGAGGCGGCTTGTTAACACGTTACAAGTAAATACAAAATAATAAATAAATAACGTCAGCATTAAATAAACATCGTTTTTAGTAATCTCGGTTCTTATAAAAAAATCCTTAAATTTCTTGAAAATCTATAAGTGACTAATCTTAATAATCCTTAGAAATCTATATAAATCTCTTATAAGCAATGCGTTCCTGAAAATGTGAATAATAGCACAAATATTTGAAAGTACAAGATAAGTCCCGGCGCCACTGTTGATAAGAACCGAATCGATTGACATTGAATTGAATGAAGAAAAAATATAATTTTCCATTCTAGCACTTAATATTTAAGCTTTAAATACGAAAGTGCCAAAATGATTTTAAAAGAAATGATCATTTTTTTGTAATAAATGTAAGGAGGTGTGTAAATGACATCAGATTGATTACAAAAGGGCAAAATCCACGATGATTTTGCGAATGTTTACGTAATTAGTCATATAATTGCAAAATCTATAGTTTTTTTTCTTGAAATCCTAAAAGTACTATGGTACTGGTATTATTTAGGTTGCGTAAATAATGTGTAAATTTTGTAGTGTTAAGACACTCCGTTCCCCACTTTCCCCCGATTGCGTGTTGAGTTTGCGCTCTACTTTGCGTATTACGCTTTGCGTCGTTACCAGAATGGGGTAATGGGATTCGAAACCACAACCTGTTGCGTTTAGAGTCGCTTGCTTGTACACTATACGAAACCAGGGCTTCGGACTTATCGAACTTATTCTTCTATACGGAAAGAAGTATGAAGAAAAAAGACGAAAAAAAATTGCACTATCATTCAAGGTACCTATAACTTAAAAAAAATACTTTCAATGACTTTCAGATATTTACAAATCAAATAGTTTTTTCATTCATCTATATACGTATACATATAAATCACGCCAGTAAATTGACCTCTCCCCTTCAAAAATGTATGTTAACTGATGACTAATACTACTTACTAATTATCAATTTAAATACTTAACTCATTTGGTTATTTTATAATAATACAAGTGATTTACTTATCTATTAATTATCTATTATTGAATGTGATTTAAGCATTTTTTTCTATTATTGCGATAGAAAATAATCCAACTTGTATTGTTCATATAATAGAGATATTATCATCGATAGTGACTGCAAACTAAGGGGAATGAAATATTCATTTCATTACTCTAGTAACGACGAAAACCGCTGCGTTGAGTTCCGCCATTCAATACGCAATGCCTAGAGAATTCGGCCACACATTCTTTGTACTAAGTTTGTTAAATAATATTGAATAATGACAAAAAAATACTTATAATTCTTTCAAAATTAGAAAGTAAAATATAAACTATTATTAATATTAATAAGTTTGATATGACTGTGTATGTGTATACCTATATGTCGGACTGTGGCATCGTACCCCCTGAACACATGAACAATTTTGATTTAGTTTTTTATCTGCGAAGTGACTTAATCGAGAAATTATCTTCAACACTTAGGATTACTTAAGATTTTATTCTACAAATTTGTTTACTTTTCAGTTGGAGTCACGATGGATTTTAATTATCAATTATGTCAAATTTAAATTAAATATATATATATATGTAATCGTTTCCAGGTGTGCAATGAAGGTGCAACGGTGGTAGAGGGCCGGAGGGCGGCCGGACGGGGCTCGCGCGCGCCCCTCCGCCCGCCTACCCCGAACGACCCGCGCGATGCTCATGGCAAGCGCCCTGTCCACTTTGCTCGCGGTAAGTTCAAATAAACTATATAAAGTTTAACTCATTTATCCACTCGGCAATATAATTCATTGGCGTAACCCAACGCCGCAATTTGATAAGTTAGGTTGGACAGGGAAATAAAATGTATTTAGTGCTTTGTCACTATCTCATCTCCCAGTGGGGTTCGAACCTGTAAGTTTTACGTCTAAACATTGTCCAAATAAATTTCTTGAAGTCGGCGTACCCAGAAGGCTTTAAAGCTTCACATAGAGTAATTAATTCATAGAATTAAAGCACAATAAGATTCGTTACAAATCCTATGAAACTCCTCTCTTTGACTCTTATTCCATATTGAAATTACACCAGTTTTCCATTCTTAATTTGCTGTTTAAATAAGCATCAATCAAGATATGTGCATAAATAAATGTTTCTTTAAATTCAAAATAGTTTAACAAATAATAGCTAGACACAATATGAGTCGTACATATGCGTAGAAACTTAATCAAAATAACTATGATTTAACATATATATATATATATATATNATAAATATATATATTTTATCAGCTTCACGCTGTAGGCAGAGGGAACCTAGTATTAAGACACTCCGTTCCCCATTTTCTGCCGAATTCTGGAGGCATTGCGTGTTGAGTGGTAGAACTCGACAATGGACTCGAATGGAAATATAAATTTAAGTAAATATTTCATCTGCTCGAGTGGGGATCGAATCCACAACCAGTCGGTTTCACTTCGCCCACTGCGCCACGACTGGCCTCGACGTATATTATAAGGTAAACAATAATATATAACTATTTAGTTTTACTATAGATACTGTACCGATATGGGAAGCAATCAGTAGCGGCAATGACTATCTCTATAGTAATTTCAACACTCGTTAAATATTATAGTCTTCATGAAATTTAAACATTCAACTACATATAACCACACAAGACCCAGCAAGAGTGCCAAGTTTATAAAACATTTTAAATAATGAAAAAAAAATCAACTTCACGCTGTATCCCGCCCACAGCAGGGTAGGCAGATTAAACCTAGTGTTAAGATACTCTGTTGTCCACTTTCCGCCGAGTTCTGGAGGCATTGCGTGTTAAGTGGCGGAGCTCAACTCCGCGCTTTGCCTTGACACCATAACGATGAAATGAAAATATAAATGTAAGTAAATATTTTACCTCCTCAAGTGGGATCGAACCCACAACAAGTAGATTTTACAGTCACACTCTGTGCCCCTGCGCCACCACTGGCCACAATTGTGAATAATGATTGTCATAATAACATTAAAAAAATATTGATCGCTTCCTACTTTCCGCCGAGTCGTAGAGACTTTGCGTGTTGAGTGGCGGAACTTAACGCTGCGCTATGACTCGAAATCACGGCGAAAAGATGTATTAAATATTTTATTTCCTCAAGTGGGAATAGATCCACAACCTGTTGCGTTTACAGTCAAACGACTGGCCTCATAAGATTTTATATTTAGTATTATGAAACTTTCTCAAATTCACGTTATATACAGCTTATAGTAGGATTGACAGTGTAGTGGTAGAAAGATAGACAAATACAACTATCACACACGCTACAAACTACAGAATTCAAAAAGTCGACATTTGTCAATTACTTTTAAGGAGTGGAAATGAGCACTGAGACATGATATCTCCAAAACTTACGGGGACGGAAAAAAACGAGATTTTAACGTAACGTAACCACACTATCTAAATTATTTTATTTACAACCCGTGACCATGGACTACTGCAAAGTATTTCTAAACGTTGGGTTTCCAAAAAATGTGTAGGTAATACCAAATATACGCTATTAATTCGGTTAAATAGTTTCATTTAAAATGTGTAACAATCGTGATAATCAAATATCTTACTAAAATTCGTAATTGGTGACGACAAAAAAAAGATATAACAAAAAATACCTTCATATCGGCAAGCAAAGCCACGAACCACAACTAAGCTATACACGCGTGGGCTTATATAGTTAGCCGTGAACAGTACGTACCGCCTTGGATCCTAAAAGCTGCAATTCCCTTTAGTTATATTCCAATTTTATGGAAAATCTACCATATAAAGTCTAATAATGTTTCTCGTTTAAAATGTCTTTACTGTTTTAACGGCGCCGTTAAGCTGTAACGGCGTTTGAATAAAATTAATATTGCTGTATTATACTTGAGATATCAATTGTTTGGTGCATCAATGACGTATTTGCATTTTTTGTTTATAATTAGTCTTTCTGCATAAACAGTTGTGGATTCGTTTCCTAGTCGAGGTAAATAAATATTTAATATTTTCATGTCTTCGGTCTGGTAAAGAGGCAAAGCGCGGCGCTAAGTTCCGCCACACGCAACGCAATGTGGGGGTTAGAAGCGTCGGTGTGTTTCTTAACAGTAGATTCACAGGTTCCCTCTGCCTGCCTTGCTATACGCGAGATGCAGTGAACGTAAAAAAAGGTGATTGTTAGATTAAATGAGCGGTATATTCTCTTAAACAAATGAAGAGAATCTAGCGAAATTGCTATTATGTAAAGATTAAATAAAATTATACTTGAGTTGACATCACGGTGGCGGAAAGACAACATCTGAATGACGACGGTTGTGTGTTCGATTCTTATTATTATGTGCAGTATTTTATTTTCATCTCTCCTCTCTGGTAGACAAAGTGCGGCGTTGAATTTCGCCACTCAATACGCATTACCTCGAATTCGGGTGGAGAGCGGAATGTCTTAACAATAAATTAACACTTCCTCAGCCTCTTCTTCTCTTCTTTATGCGTGATACAGCGTGAAGCTAAAAAAATGTCTAAACATAGCGGTAATGACCCGGCGACTAAAACTATGACAATAGATACAATATCAATATGTACAAACAAAACGACTAGAGATCGTCTTGCCATGCTTAAAACAGATATCACCTTATTCAATTATATTAATTGCTTTATAATGAAAGAACTAATTTCACTATACGGTACTGTTTTTATTTAAAATTATGTCATCATCATCGTCATCGTTTATTAACTAGATTTTTATTATTATCAAAAATCACTTCAAAGATAAAAAAATATATAAATTCCAAAGTATATTTTATCTTTCTATTTCTCTCTTCTTTAATTAAGAATATAGATAAAGTACGTACTTTAAGCGTTTACCTTTTTATCGCGTTGTAACACTAACATTCCGGACTAACTAAAATACACACCTATGTTACACGAGGAAGCTCAATTCCCTCGGCAGTGTAGCGCCAGCTGTTAACAGCGTAAGTCGTTCGTAAAAAAAAAAAAGTAAAACTGTCAATGACGCGTACGTCAAAAAAGCGCGCGGATTATAGTTCATAAAAAAAATATTTATTATTATTTTTTTTATTCGATATGTTTCGTTTTTAATTTAAATAAAAAAATAAATTAAACTTATTTTTTTTTATTAGTGATGAAAATGTCGATGTGCTTTTCTAGATGTGACTGGAAAGTGTTTGAACGGAAGTGTTAGCCTCAAATTTTATGTATGATTTATTCAAGACCTTGGATAAATTTACTTTTGCTCATGGCAATTAATGTGGTAAGTATAATCGATTTATTAGTTGATATATAGTATAATATAATCGATTTATTTTAAAATGATGTCTCAATTTACATTACGATTTACGATAACGACTTAGCACTAAATATAATGTATAATTAATGTTTTAACTATAAAGTTATTTATATTATAGTTTTTTATCGCTATAAAATTCCGCAACTTTAATAATTTTTCATGACTGCACAGAGTATCTAGTCACTCCATCTTCTGTTGACATTAGTCATTATATTCTGGGTGGTAAAATACAAAGGGTTCTTCTAGTCCTTCAAACACCATAATTTCACATTGATGAAGACACACATAGGCCTTATGAAAGCAAACTATATAGTCAATTTTACTGAATAAACTATAACTTCACAAAAACCAATAACTTAATTAAAAATAAGATAAATATAGAAACTGAAAAGGCACTCACTATCAAAGTGTGTGGCGTACAATCAGTACTTATAACCTGGAAAATTCAAATAATAAAAATCCCCATTAAAAATTTGTATCCACGACTATATGGTTCCGTAAAATTCCTCAACTCAACCACTACGCGACAATCTAATAAATTAACTGGTTTTATTTATTTAGGGCGGCTAAACGCGGCGGCAACGTGTAAACGAAATTAAACAAACTACGATCTACATATATAGATATATACATACATATATAAGCTAATTTGATATTCTAAAACATCCAAAATCGGTACCGATATTCAAATACTTATCACTGTTTTAATTTGAATTTAATTATCACACTGTCTATTCAGAGGTAATTATTTAAACATAAGAACATCGTTTGTAACTATGTCAAAAATTCAACTTAAAATGCAAAGTCATGTATTCTAACTTTTAACGTTCTCACTTATATATAAAAATATGATTATATAAAAATGAAAGGAGAAATGGAGAAAATCTCTTAATGCTCCCTAACCTACCTAACCTTAGGTACACTTAATACTAATAAAAAAAAAACAGTCTCTAGTGTTATTTTGATAAATTACTGTAAAGTTTCATATAAATCTGTTCAGCAGTTTTTATATAAAAGTCTAAAATAGAAGCTAGACACCGCTCCGATCAGCCAGTTCGATCACTACTCGGAAAATGAATCACTTCCATTCTCCCACTCTGGCAAGACCAAGCGCGGCGTTGAAATTCACCACTCAACACTTCACGTCCCAAATTGGAAAAAAACGTGAATAACCCAGTTGGTCAATAATCATCTATAACTTACGTTGACAAACATTTTTTTATTATTTTTACAAATTTCGAAGTAGCTTGGGAGATTATTACAAATTTCAACGTAGCTTGATAAGAACGTATGGCTTAGTGGTCAGAGCGCCTGGTCGGTCAGGAGGCGCGGGTTCGAGTCCTGCTACGTTCAAATTTTTATACGTTTTCTCAATAAGTATTTTTCTTTCCTGAGTGTAGAATAACACTTTAAAAAATTTTAAAAATATTTAATAAATAGCATTCTCTCTTGCCAGATGATAATTCATAGTAATTATCTTTGAGTAGCGGAAATTTGTAAAAATCTCCCTACAGAGATGCTAACAATATAAATAAGTTGTAACAAGCGTATATAAATTTCGACGTAGCTTGATGAAAACGTATGGCTTAATGGTCAGAGCGCCTGGTCGGTCAGGAGGCGCGGGTTCGAGTCCCGCTACGTTCAAATTTTTGTACGTTTTCTAAATGAATATTTTTTACTATTTATATTTAATAACAATAATGTAAACAATTTCCTAAATAGACAATTTTCTAAATAGAACATTAGTAACATTATATATCAGCTAAGAACCAATAGTAGCCAGACTTTTATTTTAGAAAGCCCAAAAGTTTCTGTGCGCATACACCCAACACTGGTAAGTACTATCAGGGAATATGAAGATTGGGTGGTGGTTCCTTTGGAAGTAATTAGGTGATTAAGATGCAAAAAATAGTACCTAACTTTCGTTAAATTATAAAGCAATTTTTTTTTGTTTTCTTGGTAATAATATTAGAATGAATGAAGATCTGGCCCTACTGTTTACTATTTATTGGCTATCTCTCTAATAGCATCTAGAACGTATTTTCTAAATATTCCCGTATTTAATAAGGCGTCAAGCTAAAAAAAATATAAAAATTAAACTAAAAGAAATGATATTAATGAAATTTAATAATGTGCTTTTGCCTGCACTGCAAAAAAAAGATAAAAAAATGCACGGAATATAATAAAAATGTATACAAATAATTTTCAAAAATGCATAATATAAAAAAAATGCATCACAAGTTATGAAATGGTAAATAATATCGCGTATAGTACAATAAAGGTCAATGCATTGGCCCATTGTTCTATACGGGGTCAAAGTCAGTTATTATCGATAGACTTGATTTATGAGTTAAGTGTGAACGTATCAACCGATTGATCGTTTCACCACCAACAGTTATAGTTAAGAACGTCGACAATCGATTAAAATCGATATTGATTTGATAATTAATCAGCTTCAGCTTCAACCTGTATCCCGCACACAGCAGGGTAGGCAGAGGGAACCTAGTGTTAAGACACTCCGTTCTCTACTTTCTGCCGAAATTATGATATGATAATTAATGATAATGATAATTAATTATAGAAATATTACTAACTAGCCGTCAAGAGGTAAATTGTAGGTTCGATTATGATATCAGAGTAGCTAGGGAAAACATTGCATGTGTTGAGTGGCGGAATTCAACGCCGCGCTTTATCTTATTACTATTGTAAATTGAAAACAAATTATTCTTCCAATTGGGAATCAAATCTACAGCTATCGCGTTTGGATATGCAATCCATGCCGCCGAATTACGACGGCCTCTATAAGATAAACTATTGTTAAACGTACTTAAAATTAACAGCTACATATTTACATAGATTGTTATAAAAATACACGCACGCGCAACAGGCACACGCGTATGACTGCAAGCACGATAGGTTGTTGTTTCGATTCCCACTCGCACTTGCTGAGGCAAAGCGCGTCATTGACTTCCACCACTCAACACATCATTCCTCCAGAATTTGAAGCTACTTTGCCTTCCATGCTACTTGCGAGATACAGCATGAAGCTAAAAAAAGACTGAATCCGATCTTGAGATGCCGTTGTCATTGCATGCCGATATATAAAAAAAATCAGCTCCACAGCTGAGTAGCCAGAGGGAACCTAGTGTTAAGACACTCTGTTCCCCACTTTCTGTTGAATTCTGGAGGCATTTCGTGTTGAGTGGCAGAACTCAACGCCGCGTTTTTGCCTCGACACCAGACCGAAGATATAAAAATATAAATTTAAATAAATATTTCATCTCCTCGAGTGGGGATCTAACCCACAACCAGTCAGTTTTACAGTCACACTTTGTGCCCCTGCGCCACGACTGGCCTCTATATATAATATATGAATGAAAACACCATCTCAATATCGATCTCAGACTTGAGATCACCAGATGCCAGAAAAAGTTACCTAGAACCGCTTACTAAACAAATTGTATAATAATATATTTCACGTTAATAACCTCCGTCATATTTTACGACTCGCAATTTATAGTCATCCATGTATACTGTCAAACAAATTTTACAACATTTCCTTATTGTGCCTTAGAATTGATAATCGAAATTTTATTACTATACGTATTCTATACTAGTAATACATCTAGTAATAATCATATTTCATACACTATTAATATTATGTTCACATAAATTATAAAATACAAAATTTTGCTAAGAAAATTTAAAGAAGGTAAGGAGTTGATTTTTTTTTGCTTGTGTAATGTTTTTAAGATAAAACAAATCGACAAATAGCGGCGTTGATTTATGCCACTCAACAGGTAACTTCTCAAAAATTGGGTGGAAAATAGCGTATGTTTATATTGTAGGCTTGACTCTTTATACATGTAGCAGGGTAGGCACAGGGAGCCTAGTGTAAAGAGTTTACATACTCTGCTCTCCGCTTTCCGCCGAATTCCGAAGGCATTACATGTTGAGCGGCGAAACTCACCAACGCGCTTTGCCTCTAAACAAACAACAAAAAATTAAAAATATTACAGATTTCATTTAATCGAGTCGGAATCGAACCTGTCACGCTTACGCAGACACACACTTGTGCCCCTGGGCCACGACTGTTCTGTAACGTATTAACAGTAAATTCCCTTTACTTCCTCTGCTATACGGAAAAAGGCGTGAAGCTGTAAATTGATATATATATAAACTTGTTCTTTACGTGATGGTACAACATTAAAGAAGAAAAAAAAAACGGTAAATCGATGTCCCATATCAAATAATGCGTTGAACTAATAACTGAACTAAAAACAAACATGGATGTCATAAAGTAAGACTCCGGAATGTCTCTAATTAATTTGTCGTTTTTTTAACTCATATCTCCTTAACCCTTTATCTTCCGTATCTAACAAATTGAGCCCATTTAAAAATAAAGGTTTAGTTAATAGAAATTACATTATTTTATTTAATACATTAATGTCATTACAAATTAAAAAGATAGCTTTTCGAGATGTTCCGTGTTAGCGGCGGGGCTCAATGCCGCACTTTGTCAGAGCGAGGGAATTAAAACACTTCATATGTACTGAGTAGGAATCAAACCAGCAACCTTGACGCCTATAATCATACACTATGGTCTATGCTCTGACTCACATGGCCTCAAAACTAAAAAAAAATACTTGTTGGAAATTAAAAAACATTTTTTTTTGTTGTTGAGGCCGAAAAAGTTACACTTTTTTCCGTTTGAATATATTATGAGACAAAATTTGGTGGTTTTTTTTAACTTCAAAGAATTTTAACATTTCATTATTTTAACATAAAGCTTCTTTAGTATTTCTTAAATTCTCTCAAAATAAAATAAAGATAATTTTAATCTTTCTTCGTCTAGTTAAATATCAGCGACTTTCTCTAACATTGTGCAAAACAACCGTAATTGGATCCATAACGTCTCGACGCAGTGGCACACTGTCTAACTGTAAGCACGACGCTTGTGGGTTTAATTCCAACTCTGGGAAACGAATTATTTTTCATTTTTTCGCTTTATAACAAAATAAAGGACGTTGCGTGTTGGATGCAACTCGCAATGTCTCGAAAATTGTATACTACGTGGAGAAAAAGAATATATAAATATTGAGTTTTCTCTCTCTTCCCGCCGGATATATTAATACTAAATTCTCTCTCTCTTCTTTCCATATGCCGCATATAGCGTGAAGTCACAAAAAACAAAACCACCGTAGCAGGAAGCATAGGGCGTTGTCACGACGCGTCACCTAGAGTGACCCGGCCTCATACCAGTGTAAACTAAAACCAATCACGGCCGCAGTTCTGATCCTGACACTGACACTGACACTGACCTCCACTGTCATTATTGTGACTGACTATCGCATTTGTCAAATTATATGATAAATCAACCAATTTAACACCATCTACTACGTTACATAATCATGTGAACTATACGCGGAAATAAATTACTTTTTTCTTAGTACTTATATTAGTAATAAATGAACACACGTTCCTTTTTTTTATTGTACATAGTGTCTTACAATAGTTCAAGACTTTTTTAACTTCACACACGTAACAGGGTAAGCAGAGGGAGCCTGGAAGCCTAGTGTTGAGAAACTCCGTTCCGATTACGTCACTTCCGTTCTCCATTTCCTCTGTATTCTCACATACATATATTTTTATAAAGTAAAAATCTTGCTTAGATGTCTCCCAACGACCATATTTTCTTATCATAGGTATTAATTGTATATATAAATAATAATATAATTAATAGGTGAATGTGAATAATAAGAGAAAAGTAAAAAAGCCTCCGTTTTAGTGTAATGTGAAACGCAATATTTACTATCACCATTAAACACGCGGAAAACGTGAAATGGAGTGTCTCAACACTAAGATTTCACTGTCTGTCCTGTTCCATGCTTGAAACTAAAAAAAAGAAATTTTGTTTTTTTCTTTATAGCGGCTATGATCATGGCGTATTTTTCCATTCACTAAAATGTTCTTTAATTTCCAATTGACTATAAAATAATCAATATTTTGATAAGATACATTCTTGTGATAAAATACCTCACGATGACAAACCTGCCAATTTTTTTATATAGATTATCTTAATAATGCATAGTAAAAGACCTATAAGCACAAAGGAAGTATGCTGAATACTATTTGTATAAAACTTTTTTCTAATGTTTTTACGTTCGTTAAAAAAGATATGTACTTAAATTACTTTTCTTAATGCAAATGCGTACTATAAAAGTATTTCTCAAATGTGCTACCTAACAGTAGCTTAGAAATATTTAATATTTTCATTTTTCGCTCTGGTAACTAAGCAAAGCGTGGCGTCGAGTTCGGCCACTAAACAAAGCGTAGACGGAGTGTCTTGACACTAGATTCCTACCCTGCTATGTGAGGGATATAGCGTAAAGTGAAAAAAAAATGTAAAGTACATGCTTAAGATTTTACTTTCAGTATGTAAAAGTCGACAATATTAAATTAAAAATTTAAATATTTAATCTACTTTACATATAGATTTTTTTTAAAATATTTTTTCTGCAGCTTCGCCCGCTTGTTGATGTAGAAACTAAGAATTTTGTATAACACAGAAAAAAAATTAAAGGCCCAAAATGACTCTACAGTTACGATGTAGAGCCGTATTCGATTGACTACTGTTACTACTATAGTTCCTGATATTAGCGTGTTCGGACAAACAAACTTCAATTTTATAATATTAGAAATAGTATAGATTTATATTTATTTTAAACAATACATAGTAACAGGATTACAAAGCAAATATTTTATAATATTTAATTGCGGAAAAACACAAGTAGCCAAACAAAAACGGATACCGGCGTCTCAACCTATTATCGCGTCTACATTCCGATTAAATCAATAAATATTTATTCTTATCATTTATTACAATTATTCATATTGTAAATAATTTCTTGACATTTGTAAAAACCAGAAAATTATTCTTGGTTATTTAATTATTAAAGCACTGTAAGGGTTTTGATTTATCTTATATGATATAATATTATACAACTTAGTACTAGTACTAGAGAGACCAGTCGTGGCGCAGGGGCACAAAGTATGACTGTAAAAACGACTGGTTTTAGGTTTGAACGACTGGTTTTAGGTCCCCACTCGAAGAGATGAAATATTTACTTAAATTTATATTTCAATTTCTTCGCTCTGGTATCGAGGCAAAGCGCGGCGTTGAGTTCTGTGGAAAAGTGTCTGTAAAGTGGGGAATGGAGTTCTTAGTCTTAACACTAGGTTCCCTCTGCCTACCCTGCTGCGTCTAAACAGCGTTGTGATAACGAGATATAGCGCGGCGTTTCTCCAATGGGCGGGAAATGGGGAACGGAGTGTCTTAACACTAAGTTCCCCCTGCCTACCCTGCTAAATGTAGGATACAGTGCGTAGCTAAAAAGAAAAAGAACAAAAAGCCTACAAATTACAAAATAAACATATCATTATCATCAACATTTAATAGTATGTAGAAAGTAATAATGCGGGTGTCCAAGCCGTGTTAACTTACATACCTACATTGTTTGTTGAAGCCCTTATCGTGGGCAAACAGGAAATCGAATCCCATGCCGCAAGGTGTAGGCAAATGTACACATGCACCATTGAATGTATTTGAACGTTATACCCAAATATTGAGATGACGGACCCTTTGGGTTTGGGGAAGCGTCTCTGTAAATATATTTGGTAAATGAGAATAAACATTGGTCATTCATGTCTTTAGGTGAGGATTAGGTGGTGAATGGTGAGTTGAAACGCTATTATACCTCGATTTACGAAATTTTGCCTTTGCTGCCAGTTAGCTGGTTAGCATCGATGGCCAGCAGTTGTAAATGTGTGTATTTCCTAGAAAAACGTTAGTTTAATGTGATTTATTGTTATTTTTTTATTGTTATTTATTTTATAAGATTGTGTCTCATTAATGGGTCAAAAAACTGTCTAATGATACCGACTACCACCCTTGTGGAAACAAGCTGTATGGTAGCTAAAATTGAATTGAATCCAAAAACGACAAGTCAGGCGCATTCCATCTCGCCATTTCTTTTTTAGCTGCACTTTTTATCTTACCTAGCGAGTTAGGCAAAGAGAACCTAGTTGACAAGTTATTTGTTAAGAAAACGAAAAACCCGACAGCAAATCTAACAACGAATTATTTTTTAAAATCGGTTCACTGATTCAACAGTTACAAAGAAACATACCATCCTTTTGGACTTCACTGCATTTGGGTAAAATCATTTCGCTCTCCGCCCGAATTCGAAAGGAGAGGATTCGTGTTAAGTGTAGGAACTCAACGACGCGCCTTGTCTATTCATGAGAATAAAACTAATTCACTCTTCTTAATGGGATCCGAATCTTCAACCATCCCTTATACAGTCCGACGTGCCACTGCACCGCCATAGCCAAATAATATACAGCGTCAAATAAATTATCAATTTATGCGCTACGATACGAATGTGTGTACATTAATAGTTTTATATTAAGATGAAAAGTTTCAATTAATCCCGACACACTGTGAAACAGTTAAATTATATTGTCACCCACTTTACTGTCTCCATGGAAAAATAAAAGCATAACTCACTTGGATGTGGTTATGCAATATAGATGAGTATAATAGAATAATTTCAAAAGTTCCTTAAAGTTGATACCGTCGTTTTGACGTGGGACAGTGTCTTACAATCAGCCTCTGTCCGACGTCACCAAGATAGATTGTTGATTCATCGAGTGATGGTTTTTGATTCGGTCCCACTTAGAGAAATGCAGTTTTTTTTTATTTTAATGTAGCAGGCAATATTTGATTTTCTCGCCCTTATTTGTAATAAACCACGGCGTTGAATACCGTTTCTCAACATGAAATGTCTCTAAAATTGAGCGATGCGGAGTGAACAGAGGAATATACCATGAAGCTTAAAAAAACGTCATCGTAGCTTAATCATAAAAAAATTTACATTGCCACTTTATTTGTACAAATTATATTATGATGAATTTATATCAAGCAGCAGATTTACAGATCTGTGAATACTTAAAATTGAAAAATTGAGCACATATAAATTATTATTAACCTTAAACAGGTTTTTTACGTATTTAAGTTAAATTATTATGAATTTATGTTATTTAAAACTCCTTAGAAAATGTAGATTTTTTGAAATTTGTATCACGTCTTCAGTTATGGCGACAATAAAACATATAATCAATACCTATATTATTATCAATACATTAACCCAAAATGGTCACCGCAAAAAAATGGCGGATTAACTACATATTTTGGCACAAGCTACCTGATATAGATATTAAATAAAAAGAGCTTGATTTGTAAAACACAAAGAAAAAAAAATTTGAAACTATAAAAAAACTTTTTTAATTAACATTTTATTTTAATTTTCATTTTAGCGCGTAAAACCAAACTAATTCTTCAACTTTATAATATCAATTATAAAAGATTTAATTCTCGAAAACTAGTTAATATATTCTTAAGTCACTCCCGCATAAAACTCTCCATTTAATCCGTACAAAGACACCGCATGTAGCAATGTGCTATAAATCAATTTTAATTTCTGACATACAACAAATAGACGCGCTTTGCGTATCTCGGGCTAAGCTTGTGAGGTCGTTTTTTTATATACGAACGCCTTGCCTTATTATTTTCAATTGGCAATAATGTTATTCTTGATTTTTATTCATATTACTTTTGTATTTAATTTTTTATGCTATATTTATACTCGGAAAATGGGAAACATGGTGTCTTAATTTTAGGTTCCCTCTGCCTACCCTGCAGTGTGTGAGGCGGCGTTACGCTAAAAAATATATATTTATACCTTGAGGTTGTAGATTTGTAGATCACTTACAGGAATTAATTAATTTAGCAATTATTTACTTTTACTTTCTATGGTAATAAAAACAAGTCATTGATAGCCACTTAACACGCAATGTCTCAAAAATCGGACGAATGTCTTAAAAAGTCGGGAACGGCGTAGCTAACCAGTTTCATCAGCAGCTTCTGTTATATATGAAATTATTTAGATATATCTATCCTATTAAAAATTTAATATTAATATATGCACGTGTCCTATGTCTTTTAAAACTGCAATTATCAAATCCACGATTTCCGTCTCAGTAGGCAATGCTGCCTCCCGCTGAGTTACATTGCTTGAGTAATTTTAACATGAACCTGTTCGTTTTTTTACAGTTACAAGCAAATAGATAATAGATAACAAAATATTATCTTCACTTACTTTCGATAAGAAATCGAATTATATTACTATAAGAAATCTATTAGAAATATATGGTATACTTACACCATTATTACATTGAAAAATAGTTTAACACATACTAGCGATTAAGACAAAAATGTAAAACAATAATAATAAAGAATAATAATCAATAGCATATCGTACACGATATTCGTAGCTCAACAAAAGATAAATATATAATATAATAATATATAGGCGACGTTGAGTTCCGCTTCTCATCACACAGGGCTTGATACTTTGGCTTTGCGTAGAGACGTCTCCTCGCTGTGCGTTCTCTATCGCATTTATCACAGGGAGTGTTCTGAAGAACTGTTTGACCTGTTACCTGCCGCCGAATTTTCTAACCGCACAGTACGCCATAAGCTGAAATATCATCCACACTACCTGGATACGTGGCAATCCACTACTGTGCGGTTTCGTAGGAACTTCCTTCCGCACCACGCACCACGGAACTGGGGAATGGTCTACCCGCGGCAGTGTTTCCAGGTCGATATGACTTGGGTACCTTCAAAAAGCGCGTCTATCTCCACCTTAAAGGCCGGCAACGCACCTGTAGCTCCTCTGGTGTTGCACGGGGCCGTGGGCTGCGGTAATCACTTACTATCAGGTGACCCGAACGCTCGTTTGCCTTGTCCTTTTCCATAAAAAAAAAACAATCTCCCGAAAATACAGTGGAAAGTGGCGAATGGAGCGTGTCAAAAAGTGGAAGTTAAGACATTGAGTTTCCACTCCCTCCCTGTTATATGGCAAAAATCGTGAAGCTGCTTTTTGATAAAGAATATACTGATCTGCCACAAATAGGTAGTCAGTTTTTATTGTATATTCAATTTTATATCTATTCTACTCTACTCTCTCATAAATAATTAATGAAAGACACATACAATTACACTGAAATAGAAAAAAATTAGTGCACAGTATGTACTTCATGATAGCTTGAATACAGATTCCACATATAACAGTATAGTGAACACATTCCCACGCATATCCAAAATTTTGATTTTCATGTTTTTTGGCGGAACTCAACGGCGCTCTTTGTCTTTGTTACCAAAACGACAAAATGAAAATTTTTAATTCCCTCGAGTAGAAATGGAACGTACAACCATCGCGCTTACATTCATACGATCAGCCGCTGCACCGCAACGGCTTTAACGTCACTTCTAAAAACAAAAATTCTCCTTAAACCCATTTTTAATCATCAAACCAAGTCAAAGCTCAGTAGGTCAAAAGCTTAACTCCATTTTCCAACAATATGATATTATCTTGAAGATATTTTGAAACAACAGAGTAGTAACAAATTGTTTTAAACAACAAAAAAACCCATTAATAAATTTTAATTTAGGTAAAAGTTCTATTAACACCGGACTTTCTCTCATTACTGAGTGTAGCGTACAAATAAATGGGAATAAATGGATATAAATTATAATAAAGATAACTTAATGTGATCGCGTACTTTGAGTTCCATTATTCAAAGTTCTCTAAGCTCTGATGTTCTTATTGATTCATATGCCGCTTTAAAACAGGGTTGGAAAGCATGTTGAGGCCTGTTGTAGTGCAGGGGCACAAGTTAGTGACTGTATACGTGAGAGATTGGTTCGATTCCCTCTACAATATAGGATTTATGTAACTTACATGTAGCAGGGGTATGCAGAGGGATCCTAGTGCTACTGTCCGCCGAATTCGGAAAGCATTGCGTATTGAGAGGTGGAATAGCCACGCTTTGCCTCAACACCAGCGCTAAGAAATGAAAATATTAATTATTTCAATTCCTCAAGTGGGAGTCGAACCCACAATACATATAATAATAAAATGTAAAAACCTTTACCTACATATAATACAGTAGTGGCAGCTCTCTGGCTCGCTTTAGTATTGAGCAGACATTAGGGTTAGCCAAAACAATAAATATATTTTTAAATAATTAATAAGTACCAACCCTAAAGAGGGCGGTAAGGAAATGAGATAAAGGGCGTCTACACACTCGTATATCTCGTATATTAATCCCGTTCCACATAATTCAATGTCACCAGTTCACATTTGGATATTTAATGAATGACTCACATACTGTATTTTGTTAGAGCATTATAATATAAGAGACGTGGCGCATGAGACAACGGCTATAACGCGACGGTTGTGGGTTCGATCCTCACTCGAAGAAATAAATTATTATTTATTTCCCATAATATTTTCATTTCTTCACTCTGGTACCAAGGCAAAAGCCTGGTGTCGAGTTTCACCACTTTACACGCAATGTTTCGGAAAAATCGGCTGAAAGTGGGAAAGTAAAACGTCTCAATGGAAATGAACATCTTAACACTAGGTTCCCAGGTTCCTCGCTGCTTGCTATGTGCTTGATACAGAAAGAAGCTAAAAAAATATTTTTAATATTTATAAAACTGCGATTCTCCAATCGCAGTCCATCTCTTCGGGCACATAGTATAAAAAAATGGCCAGTGGCGTTTTCTGTGAGCGCAATGGTAGTGGGTTTAATTTCCATACGACTCAAAAAAGTGCGGCGTTGAATTACCTCGAATTAAGGTGGAAAACAAAAAAGTGATTATACACCATACATACCTACATAGATATTAACACCAGATTCTCTCTACTTAAACGTGTTAAATATTTTTTCCCTGTATACAATACCAAAATACCGCAATGAGTTCGTGTTGTGAGTTACATTCTTATCAAACTATATGATTCCTAAGCAAATATAAGTAAATAAAAGTATTAAGGTGAAATTTGTACGATAAGCTGACCTATATAACGCTGGAATCTCTCTTTGTTCGTGTAAGTAATTGCCGTATATATTTATGTTTTAATTTTAATGTTCTAGTCTCAGGTACTACTAGATTTTACATATACATATAGATAGATTTAAATTGAACTATTCGTTTATCGAGAAAGTTTATAGACTATTATAACATCACTTTAATTGTTACAAATGAACCCACTGTCGGTCGAGAAGGAGGTCGTTAAACGCAGGGGCACAAGCGTGTAGCTGAAATCGCGATGGTTGTAAGTTCGAATTTTGAGGGTGATATTTAATATTTTAATTTCCTGCTCTGGTAACGAAGCAAAGCACGGCGTTGACTTTCGCCACACAAGACACAATACTTCCAAAATTCGGCGGAAAGAGTGGAACGGAGTGTTTCAATGGGAAACGTTACTACTACACTAGGTTTCCCATGTTACGTCTACCTACCATGCTGCAGAAAAATAGTAACCTACACCCTGCGGTTGGGTTCTTTTTGGGCACTTAAAAAATATCATACCCAACTCTTAGTAAATTTCAGCAATATTATAAAAAAAAATTATACGCTTATAGTGAAAAAAGTATATAATATAAACAATATATACAAATATACTCCTGTAAATTGGCAAAGAAACCATTACTTACGACGGCTCCTTTCCACGGATTATACGCGTATATTTGACGTACAATTATTCACGCCGAACGGATCTGTCCGTCAGAGTCCGATCCTTAAGTTATTAACTTTGCAATGTGACATTTAAATTTATTTTGGTTACCGATTCGATTACCGGTCTTCGTGTTCAATAATCTGACGTTGCGGGATTATTTGGACGTAACACGAAAATTATTGGTGTAGCGCATTTATTTCGCATATTTCTTTTTTTTTACTTTTTATAGAAAGTTAAAATGATCGATGTGATAATGAGTTTTTAGTGTTAAGTCGTGCCTTAATTGATATTTGAAGGTTTTGGGTTCGAATCTAGTCTAAAGCAAGTTTTTGGCTTTAGGCATTATAAATTAGACATTATGCATTTTTGTGCGATTGTTATTGTCATAAGATGAAGACGCCAACTTCTTCTTCTCTCCTGACAAAAGGCAATGCTTGTGTTGCGAGATTCTGCTGTCTGATGATCTTCAACATCCTTGGTGCTAAGTCGCTAGACTATCATCCTCCATCACAACATCCAACCATCGCTTCCTTGACTGTCTGTAAGATCTAACTAAAATATGGAAAATTAAAAAAAACACATTACAAAAATAAATCAAAAGCAACATGACATCAACGAAAATGGTGTTTAAATTTAATCAACAATAAAATAAATCACTCCCACTGTCTCTCTGTAATTTATATTACATCTAAAGTCAGTATAATATTATCGAATGACCATCAAGCTGCAATAGCTGGTGTCACAAAGTGCGTGGGGCTCGTCATAGACATGAGCCTCGAAGAAATAGCATGGATCCTGTTTTTAACTGGAGTATTCAGCTTCACGCTGTATTCCGCATACCTGCTGTGTGCGGAATACAGCGTGAAGCTTTTGTTGACGTTGACTTCCTCCATCCTACAAGGCCTCGATAGTTACGCGGAAATTTTGGTACGGAAGCACCTTAATGGGAGCGGAGTGCCTTAACACTAGGTTACCTCGATATATCCTGCTATGTTCAGGACACAGTGTAGAGTTAAAAAAACTTATTAACTAGGAAATGATAACATTTCATACCTCCAAATGTGAGCCAACCCACAGCTATCACGATTATAATTAATAATACGCTGTATCACTGCGCCACCATGGCCTCTCTTATATAAAAAAATTAATCAAATTAAATTCAGCTTCACGATGTATTCCGGTATGTTGAGTGGTGGAACTCAACGCCGCCCTTTGCATTGACACCAGAGCGAAGAAATGAAAATATAAATTTAAATAAATATTTAATTTCCTCGATCGAACCCACAACCAGTCAGTTTTACAGTCACACCTCGTGCCGCTGCGCCACGACTGCCCTCTAACCTAGAGTAATTTTATTATATTCATTATTTATACACTAGTTGCCTGCACCGTTATTGGCAGGAATTTCGAGAAACCCCTATTTTTCTCACTATTTAGCACTGTTTAGTTACATTTGATACTAAGTGAGTTAGTACGAGTACAATTTGCTTAAAAACTACTTTTATAAATAAACATACATACGTCATACGTGTAAGGCGTTACAGCCCACAGTAAACGCAACGGTTGTGGCTTCAAGTCCCACTCGGGGGAATATAATATTTAATAATTTCTTTGGTAACAAAGCAAAGCGTGGCGTTGAGTCACGCTGCTCAGCACGCAATGCCTCTAGATTTACGCGGAAAGTGGGAAACGTGCTTTCTTTACACTAGGCTCCCTCTGCCTCCCCTGTCATTTGCAGGATTCAGACAACAAAAAGGAGGAAGACTAAATAAGATGCGAGTCGAAATCGCGTACGGCTCTTCCCCCGTAACTGACACTCTATGGCTTTATTTATAAACTGTCAGCCACGTTATGATCGGCACTGACATTATAATTGATTTATTCCAACGATCTTTAATAGTTTCTCGATTTACGTACTGCGTGTACCGTTTTAGTGTTAATTAATTATGGCGCGACGTCTATATATAATGCTTGCTTAATATTACAAACTGATGTTATTTCTAATATTTAAAACCAAATATCATAAAAAACAGCCTCTATGCCACGCAAAATAGATTTACTTATTTTTAAAATAGATTTACTTACTTCCGCTGTATCCCGCACACAGCAGGATAGGCAGAGGTAATCTAGTGTTAAGACACTCTATTCCCCACTTTCTGCCGAATTCTTGCGTGTTGAGTAGAAGAGCAGAGCTCAACGCCGCGCTTTGTCTCGACACCAGAGCGAAGAAAATGGAAATATAAATTTAAATAAATATTATAAATATTTCATCTCCTCGAGTGGGGATCGAACTCACAACGAGTCGGATTTACAGAAACCCTTTTGTCCCGGCGCCACGACTGGCCTCAGTCTATGTAATTATATTTTTAAATAATGTGCAAAAGAAACGTGTCATTTCATTCACTGACATAGTTGTATTAATATTCTTTTTAAAGTCACATTAACAACACACAAAGAGTTATTTAGAAACTGGCAAAAAAAATTGAACGGGAAAATAGGGAAGCTGGAATTCGCACGCATTGCGGGACGAGTGCGGGAACCCAACGCCGCGCTTTGTCTTATTGTCAGAGTGAAGAAATGAAAACATTTTATTCCACTGAGTGGAAATAGAACTTACAACCGAAGCTATGCCGTTGACCGCCTTATTTGCACTTAAAAAAAATGTTTTTTTTTATATTTATTATTTTATAAATATTTTGTATTTATATACGAAAGCAACATTCAAAATCACATTAAAACAATGTAAATACCATGACATTCCACAATTTATGCTGACACTCGACGCCCTTTAAAAACAAACAGCTTATAAATCCAAGTCTAACATAACTATTGCAACTAACAATGATAGCCAAGTTACAACGACCTTTCAGTGCGCGGCATCTTTAATCATTATCTAAAGTGTTTCGCACGCTTCAACAAGTGTTGGCTTCTGTTTTGGTAATCCTTTTATCATAATGATGAAGAGAAGGGTTGCAGGCGCATGGGCATATAGATTATAGTTGTGGGTTAGATTTTCAATTGAAGAAATGAATTCTTTTTTATTTTCTCGCTCTGATAAGAGGACAAGGCGTTCGTTTTTAGTTCTGTCACTCAACAATCGATGTCTCGAAAATCTAGTTAACACTAGTGCAGAAGTTCCGTTCCACAGCTAACGCTCAACCTTCGAGATATTGTGTTGAATGGCGGTATTTAACGCCGCACCTTATCTATCAAAGCGAGCAATGCAAATATCATTCCCCAAGTAGGGAACAAACCCACACACGTTTACCACAATGCCACACAGCTTCGTGTACTAAAATGCACGACTATGTTTAATTTGTAGATAAAACGCCAAGTACTTGTACACTATAGTATAGTTATAGTAAACAAAACTAAATCTCAATAAACTATACGTAAAAGGGATTAATGGTGATAATTTTGTCTTAGAAACGAGACCAATAGGTAGATGTAAAAGCGGATCGTAAATCACGTCGAACTTGGCTGCCAACGTAAAGTCAAAGTTTATCTCTCCTATAAAAGCGGATGAAATAAAATTTTAATAAGCACAAACGGTGATTTTACAGCTTGTTTTGACTGTGTTAGATTTATTTAAGCCCAATATCGATATTGGAGGGTACTGAAAGTGGTGATTTGGGATAGTGGTGTCGGTTATCGCCATAATCGTGGTGTAATTTGGTGGTGGATTATCTAATTTCCAACGGTACTGTAGTGTTTTTTAGTTTCACGCTGTATCTCGCAGGGTAGGCATTGGGAATGTGGGAACGCTGTGTTAAAACATGCTCCCATTAAGACAGTTATGTTACCCACGTTTTGTCGAATTCTGGAGGCATTGCGTGTTGACTGGCGAATTAAACGCCGCACATTGTCTCATTACCAGTAATATAGTTGTTTATTATGTAAATTAAACAGCGTTATAAAATATTTATAAAAGTAAAAGTTCATTATTGTTTTAAAAAGATAAATAAGAATAAAATATTCTAATATGCATTTTATTACTCGACTTAAAGGATGTATATAAAATCTTTAAATATCTTTATAGTACATAAAATGTGCTTGTAATAATTTTCTATATTATTTGTTTTGATTTGCATAGGAAATATTTCGGTCGTTTCTTTCTGACATGATCTACATCTTAGATATAAATCATAGTCCACATTATCTACACAAATACTATGTAATTTCTCATAAATTTTCTTCAAAAAATATTAAAAAAATATAATTTAAAGCTTTTTATCTAATATTTCTTATTTTAAGAAACCAAAGCACTTACTAACTTCATATTCATGATTTAAAGTTAAACACACAAATAAAATAAAAAAACTTTAATTATTTTAAGCTCCACCAAGCATAGGGTACCTAAAGTTAACACACTCCATGCCCATTTTCCTCCAATTATTGCAACATTAATTGTGACAGAACTCAACACCGCGATTAGTCTTGCTACCAGAGCAAAGAAATAAAAATAATTAATTCTTCCAAACAGAAATAGAACACACAACTGTCGCATTTCACAACAGCCACTGCACCAAGACGGCCTCTTCAACATTGTAAGCACACACAAGTGCTAGCAAAACTAAAATTAAATTATGTTCTACAAAACATAATATAATAATCACATCGTTACCTCGTATTTAGCTACTTTAGTACGTACTTTAGTGGGTGGTTTTCGAATAAACACGGCTTACTTAGCCTTTTCAATGTATTGTTGTATTGATGAAGTTGTCAAATACTGTGATCTAATGTTCAATAATTTAGTTGCATTGTATTGAATATTGTACTAAGGAAATTAACTTTTACTTTGTTATTAACACATTTGTTAAGGGGCCGTCGTGGCGCAGTGGGCCAGCGCTTAAATTGTTGACACTTGGGTAAAGAGGTCGTCGTGTCGCAGTGCGGCGGCGTGTGACTGTAAATGCCACAAATGCGGTTTCCTTTCCTATTTGGGGAATGATTATATGTATTAAGATTATTTTCATATTAACAACGCAGAGCGCGGCGTTGCATTCCGCCACTCGACAAGCTATGCCTCCAGAATTCCATGGAAAGCGGAGAACGGAAGTGTCTTAAGGAGTACAAAGTGTCTCAACACTAGGTTCCCAGGTTTCCTCTATTGCGGAACACAGCGTGAATCTACAAAATAAATCATCCTTAAAAATAAAAATGTTGAACTTAGTCTACCTTGCTCTGGTAGACAAAGTTCAACATTTAAGTTCCATCATTTAACTTACAATATCTCAAAAATAGTACCGACAATGGGGAGCAGCTAAATTAAAACTTAAATATAGAATTGTTGATCACAGTGGACGAGGTGAAAGAGGTACGCAGAGACCGTAGAGCTTAGCACTCCGTTCTCTCTGGCTACCCTGCTTGACTAAAAGCGATTCTACACCAACCCCGATAAAGCGTTAAACATACAAAAAAATTATATTTATTTAAGCAAAGAAAAAAAATCTTTACAAAAAATTATAAATTCAAACATATTCCCAACCGCCATTACAGCTCTTCAAATTCTGCGTAACAAGGTAACTATTGAAAGAGAAACTTCTGTAATACAAATATAAATATTAACTTTAGCTTCACTTAAACTTCGATTGGATTGAACGCGAGTTTCTTCACATATTAGTCAATGTTTGATCTTTACCTTGTTGTAGTTTCCTGCTCGTAAGTTTTCATAACAAAACTAATAGTTAAATTTAATTTTAATTATTTTACTATATAGTTAATGTACTTAACTTCGTAAAGAAAACTGTTTAAAATTATTTCAATAAAGGAGGACAATCGTGGCGTAAGAATACAAGCGTGCGCCTATAAACGCGATGGATGCGGGTTCGATTCCCACTCGAGGAAATGAAAAATTTCATATTTTCATTTCGTTGCCGTGGTGGTGTTGCGTTCCGCCACGCAATACGCACCGCCTCTAAAATTCAGCGGTAAGTGTGAACGAGTCTCTTAATGGGAACCGAGTGTCTTAACACTAGGTTCCCAAGTCCTCTCTGCTACCCTGCTGAGATGTGAGGTTTACGGAGTGAAGCTAAAAAAATTAAAGGAGGCCTTTCTTTCTTCTTTTTTCTTTTTCTTATGGCAACACGTAATGTCTCGAAAATTGGTTGGTGTGTGGTGAACGAGGTGTCTTGACGCTAGCTCTGTCTTACCAACTATACAGAAAAGTATGTAAAGCTAAGAAAAAAACCGTTATCTATCCCATAACATAAATTCAAATTCATTAACCCTTGACTCCATGTAACCCAAATCCTATGCGTCCCAATTTACACAAGGCATTTAATAAAATAGATATAATAACCAATAAGTACTATTTTATTTCGCTAAGACACCATTCCCTATAGCGGTACATTTTAAGGACTTTAACCTCGCCACCTGTCGTACTTCTATCAGTTAATTTCTTCTATAGCCGCATATAAAAAGTTAACAGCGTGTTTACGACTTAACTTAACTGCGATTAAATAACTTAAAGGCGATCAATTATGTTGGATTCATCAAGTGTTATCAACGTAAAGTGTTTTCGATACATCTTTTTAATTCGTAGTCTCGTAGGTTTTTTTTTTAATTCGTAGTCTCGTAGATTTTTTTTTACTAACTATGAATGTGACTTCGTTTGTGTTTGATAGTATTTTTTTTAGCTTCACGTTGTATCCAGCGCATTACAGGGTAGGCAGATAGGGAACCTAGAGTTGAGATATTCCATTAAGGTACTTCCGTTCCACTTTCCGTGTAATTTTAAAAGCATTGCGTGTTGAGTGGTGAAACTTAAAGCCACGCTTAGTTACCAGAGCGAGAAAATAATATATAGAAATATTAAATATTTCATTTTCCCTTGGGTATCGAACCCACAACCCGTCGCGTTTACAATCGCACACTTGTGCCTCAGAGCCACAAGTAGCCTCAATTTAATATATATTGATATAATGTTTTTATTTTTGTATGTTCAGAATGTATTAAAGGAAACACCAAAAATAAGATAGCTCACCAAAATACAATAGTGCCGAACTGATTTGAGCCAGTTCACTACATTATTTTGTACAAATACACAGACAGACAGACAAAAAAAATCATTGTTTTGAGTCCTAGTACTTTGATAAATGCCCCCAATTACATATTTTTCATAACTTCCATATACAGACAGCCATCACGTTCTTATTATATGTAGATATAGAAATGTAAGTGGATGAAGTGTAAATGAATATTCTTTTACTATCAGTAAAATTTATATTTGAATACATTATTTTAAATGTGTTTAACCTTTTTTTATATGAAACGGTGTCTGTTTATTTTAGTCGAGATTAAAACGAGAACTGTGGTGGTTTTAGAACGGTAGAGATCGGTTTCGCTAAGAAAATTTACCTGAATCGTAGCAACTTAAATGTCAACTAATAAAATAAATAATATTTCAGTTTATATATATACGGGTTCCATTCCCACTTAGAGAAATAATTATAAAGTTATTTTCACCGAATTTCACCACTCTGCACGCTATATCTCGAAAATTCGATGGTTGGTGGGGGACGGAGTTTCTTGATCTACTACTTATTCATGTTATATTTATTTTCAATTTTAAAAAATATATGAAAAATGTAATCAAATCTTCCAATGGCCTTGAAACTTCAAACTTCTCATTATACGCACTATTTCAAATAATGTTGCCCTCCGTATCCGGTCCTTAGTCCAATAGTTACGGGATTTTTAGGTATTATTTGTGGCTGCTTAAGAACTTTTTCGTCGATAAGGCTCAAAATAATTTTCATTATTCAGTGGAAACGCTTTGCTTTCCCTGCAAAAAGCGGCAACACTATGGAAATACAACTTTACAATCAACTATCAGTGAGCAGTCAGTTCAGGACAGTCGTGGCACAGTGGCAAGCGTGTGACTCTAAGCGCCACAGGTTGTAGGTTCAACTGCCACTCGAGGACTTGAAATATGTAATATTTTCAATTCCTCGCACTGGCGACGAGGTAAAGCGCTACGTTGAGTTCCGGCACTCTATACGCAATGCCTTCAGAATTCGGCACAAAGTGGAAACCGGAAATATCTTAATTGGATTGTCTTAACGCTAGGTTCCCAGGTTCCCTCTGCGTACTTTACTATGTAGGGCAGCATCATTTCACAACTAAACCTAATAAAAACACGTGAGAATATATTCAAATACGCGATACACCATCTCATATGAATATTTATAACGGGAGGTCTAATGAATTTTAGCATTCGATATGCTGTAATGTCCCCCGTAGGTAGACTGGAGGTATCGCTCAGGTCGTAACTGGGATATAACCGCTCATACATATGGAGATTAATATTTATATATTTAAATTAAATAATTAATTATTATGTTAACGTTAAATTATGTGTGAACTATTATATTTTAACATGTTTTTTTTTATTATCGTCGTTTTTATCTCTCTGTCGTACAGAACATATAAATTACCGCATGCATATTGTAACTGCGGCGTTGAGTTCCACCACTCAACAGGCAATATCTCCAGAATATGGTGCACCGGAAGTAGCTTAATGGGAACGGAGTGTCTTAACACTAGATACCTTGTGCCTACTCTGCTATACATGGGAGACATATTCACTATGATGCGGCATATTCATTACTTTGCAGGGAGGGTAAAAGGAACCTAGATAGAACCTAGTTATATTAATCATCATGTTCTATACTGGAGTTGTAGTCTGACTTAACACATTTTCTGCAAATATCGTCTCACCAAAACGACAAAAATTACCTTAAACATTAGCTTAGAAGTGGAAATCGAACCTGCAACCATCAACAATAACAATAAGTCTCAATACCGTCACAATGACGTCAAATTTCATCAATATTCATAAAGAACACAACAGAAGCAAAACAATTAATATCGTATAGCACTCGACAGTCCACTAATAAACAAGCTTAAGATGTTATATCGATATTTAATATACTATTCGAATGCGTCCTCAAGATATGGTCATTTTTATGACTTCGTACGTTGGAATGTCATTCAATTCTACATTTTAATAGTATCGCTTAGAGCTAGGTATCTTTTAGTGACTCTACCTGTTGTCGGCTAATATATTTGTTAATTTACATTTTTATTTATGGTTATTTTTGTCTTTTTTTTTATTATAAAGATTATAATATCGAAACTTTGTTCTAAAAAGCTTACTTTAACTTTTAAATAAAAATCAACTTAAATAGAAGTATAGTAGAGATAGTATCAAAACACTTTATTCTTTATTTCTCACCCGATTTCGCCACATTGAGTTTCAATGTAAGCACTTTGTCGAATCGAACCCACAACCATCGCATTTATTCTGGGCCACGACGACTTTTAATTGCATAACATTAAGATAAAAGTCTTCACGCTGCATCTCGCACATAGAAAGATAGGCAGAGGGAACGTAGTGTTAAGACATTCCGTTCCCCACTTTCCGCTAAATTTTGGAGGCATTGCGTATTGAGTGAAGGAACTCCACGCCTAGCTTTGCCTCATTACCAGAAGAAAGAAAAAAATAAATTAAAATATTGAATATTACATTACACTAAGTAGAAATCATACCCACAACCGTCGCGTTTACAGGCTCGTGTGCCCCTGTGCCACGATGGCCTAAAATTACCTATCAAAATTAGATAAAATCATTTAATCGTAATAAGTACATAAAAAATATATTACGTTCAAGAATTTATATTGAGAATGATATAGATATGATGTAACTATGTAAGAATAAAAGGTGAAAGTAGTAAGAGATGTTTGAATCAAAATTTGATCACAAATTTCATATTACTATGGAGACAGAAACTTTCAAATTGAAGCACTTATGTCAGTCTGCAATTGTTAATAGAGGGTGTTAAAATACGTATACGTATAATAAAATTGTAGATAATCGTTGTATGTATATAGAAGATATATTAATAAGCAATTATTAATAATAATCTCCAAAAGGACTTAATCAATTTAAATACAGTTTTCACTTATTATATTTTTTAAAACAAACATCCCTTAACATTTTGTTATTGTTTTATTAAAATCGGTTCATAAATAAAAAAAATATTAGAATATAAAGTATTTTGGGTGAGAAAAAACCAAATAACTGTTTTGTTGAGTTTAATACTTGCAGTTCAATCGGGCGAAGCCGCCAGTGTGTCGCTAGTACGTAACATTTAGACAGGCAGAAAGTAATAAGATAGATAAACTGTTTTTATTTTTTAAGCTTAGTCTCCCGCATATAACAGGGTAAGTATAGGAGATCTAATGTTAGGACACTCTGATCCATTACAGTAAAAAATATTATAATCGAAACTTAACTTCTCTGCGAAGACATATAATACATATCATACGATTCATATATTTTATTTTAATATTGCAAATAACAAATTAAGCTAATAGAAAAAATATATATATCTTACTTATTTAAAAAAACATATAAAAATTTTAACGTAGTGGGACTCGAACCCGCGCCTCCTGGAAACCGACCAGGCGGTCTGACCACGCCATACGTTCACGAACGTAAACTTTTCTAAATATGTATTTTTTCCTAGAATAACACTTTAAAAATGAAAAAAAAATATCTTAATTAATCCAATATCAATACATAAATTATTCACAATCCAGTTTTTTTTTGACAAATCAATTTCCAACAGATACATAAAATACATTAAAATTACACAATATTTTGAGATACGCAATAAATAAATAGAACATAGTAATAACGGATATTAATTTATTATATCTATTAAAATAAAATTAATTATACACTGATAAAAAAACTTTTAGTATTCAATTATACAATTAACATACAATGATAAGGCAATTATAGTATCGTTAATCAATATTACTCCTTATATATGGTACAATGGCGGCGTTGAGTTTCGCATGCAATCTCTAGAAAATTAATGGAGATTAAATTGAGTGTCTTAACACTTAGGTGCTCCTGCTTACCCTGCTAATTGCGGGATATAGCGTGAAGCTGAAAAATAAATTATATCATAAGACTTTCAACATCTAATTAAAAAAAATTAAATTAAATTAGCTTCACGCTGTATCCCGACACAGCAGGGTAGGCAGAGGGAACCCAGTGTTAAGACACTCCGTTCCCCACTTTCTGCCGAATTCTGGAGGCATTGCGTGTGCTAATATTCTATGTAATATTATATTAATATAGAATTAATAATATTATATTTTCAGCTTCACGCTGTAGCCCGCGCACACCAGGATAGGCAGAGGGAACCTAGTGTTAAGACACTTTCTGCCGAATTCTGGAGGCATTACATTTTGAGTGGCAGAACTCAACACCGCGCTTAGCCTCGGCACCAGAGCGAAGAAATGGAAATATAAATTTAAGTAAATATTTCATCTCCCCGAGTGGGGATCGAACCCACAACCAGTCGGTTTTACAGTCACACTTCTTGCCGCTGCGCCACGACATGGCCTCAATATTATATTAATATATATTATTATATTATACAAAAAATATTATTATTATAAAATAAAATTAATTATACACTGATAAAATACGTTTAGTATTCAATTATACATTTAACTTACAACGATAACCCAATCATGTACCGCCAATCATTTACATATTGTATCTCTTATAAATAAGATTAGTTTGAATTACCTCCATATGTCACAATTTCTCTTTATATATGATGCAAATGGCGGCGTGGAGTTCCACACGTAATATCTAGAAAAATTAATGAAGATTAAACTGAATATCTTAACACTTAGTTCCTTTTGATTACCCTTTTGTATGCGGGATACAGCGTGATTAAAAAAATATAAATTATATAGTAAAACTTTCAATATCTAATATTTTTTATAATTCTATATTAAGATAAAATTTAAAACATATGACGATTGTTCGATATATTGATGCCATTAAGATAGTAATTAGTCTACATTTCGAATAATAAACAGCGCACAATGCATAGTAATGTATAATTTAACATAATATTTTAATTATAGCAAATATCACCTCGATAACAATATATTTTATATTAAGTTTAATATAATTCCATTTATGCACGTAGCACGTGTCTGTCTAAACGTGATGGTAGAATGGTAGCACGTGATGGTAGAGTTTTTATTTTGTTCTGGCAAAAAAAATATTTTACTAAACTAACACTTAGCAAGGGAAGATATTTATAGATTGTTCCCAGCCTGATCGACCGCGAAGGTTTGAGTCACGCAGGGTACGCCCTTGCCACCGTCGGCTTCCACACAAGCAGCCACGTCTTTCTGAGGGACAGAGTACTGTCTTTGAAGTAAAAGCTAATAACGCTAACAGGATTAATCAATTCAGACTAAAATTCGATTTTACATTTGTAAAATGATGCTATAATTATAAAAAGGTCAGTTTTAACACCAAGTTCTATGTACTCACCACCATTTAAAGTGTGTGATCGAGACGATAGAAGAAAATTGGGAAGATGGCGAGACTAATTGCTTTTGCTCCATTGATGGTAAATATAATTCCGCGACAGTTCAAAGTTCGAATAGATTAAACAAAGTTTAAGAAAATCTTCGTTTATTATCGGTCTGTATAACATATGTGTTATGCTACTTTAAGTGCTCCGCTGTAACCTACATATCTTCTCAAATGGTTATAAATCAATGAAAATTTATTCGTAGTAGGCATTTGAATGGATAACAGTGTTAAGTTACATCTGTTAAGTTTGTAAGTCATAAAAATGCTATAAAATTATACAGTATAGTTTTTTAATTTATATTAGTAAGTAAAGAAATTTTCTTGATTTTTTTTTGTTTTGTTGATAAATTAATAAAGCGCGGCTTTGGATTGAGTTTTTCAACACGCAATATCTCGATATTTGTGTGAAACTGGGAAACGGAGTGTTTTAACACTACTTCCCATTGAAAAAAGCTTGAAAGTGCTTGAATCACCTTTGTTTAAATAAAAATAACTAAAAGTATTAAAAAAATCACACATTACACTACATTCAACATCACTAGATACAACACAGCAAACACAGCTCGATCCGTTCAATTTGCATAAGAATCTAACACTTAGCTTAGGTATACCATGTACCTAGGTACTAGGTAAAATATAAACGGTTGCGAAACACAATATAAACAAGTATTTGTATTGTTTTAAATGTAGAAATAATTCTCCCGTGTGGCTTTCGCTGTTTGCATTCTAATAAATAAAGAGATTGAAAGATATAGGTCGGACTCTGACATCCGTGGCCCGCTTGGGTTGTCACAACAAATCTAGCATGGGCTGCACGTTCCACCCGCTACTGGGAACACGATTCCTTCATAAATTAATATCTGTATAGTGAATATTGACTAAATTGTAATTTTAACATAAAATTGATCGGATATAAAATGAAAGTAGTGAAAGGTCTTAACTCTTGTTATTTGGCTAAAACGGCATAAAAGATATAGTTTTAGTATTTCACAACTTCGTTTGCGTGAACTATTAGGGAGGATTCACACTATAGTACACGTCACAGTTCGTTCTTGGTCGGATTTGTTAAACTATTTTTATATAAGAAACAATGAGAAGATTCAGACTAACTGGCCCAATGACGAATATTTTCATATTTCTCATACAAGAATATGAGATGGGACCGAGAACGAACCAGCACGACAATGTCTATCCTTCCTAAAATATTAAATCTCATTCATGTTGTAATTTCAAGAAATTTCCTTTCAGTGCTCTCGTACAATACCAAAAAAGAACTAAATTTCAGTGTTCTACACCGCGTACTTTCGGCTGTATATAATCTGTCCATTACTCAGTAAAGAAATAACTTAATATATTTTAGCAATTTAGCATTTTACATATATTTTACTTCATCATTACTATCAAAGAATTAGGAATCCCGGCGAATCTATATTTGTCTTTAAAAAAGTATACATTGAAACTATCAGAAATGATAATCATATTGACATCTGATTACTACGATGATGTCATATGTAATATATTACCGATAACCGGACTTCTATAGTAATGGTGTCATCCTATACAAATGCCTTTTCTTGGAGAACCTTCATCTATATATCTATCGATCTATATGGTTTTGTTTTAAAAAACTTAATAAAAATATATATATTTAAATATAAAAAAGCAGTCCACGCTCTTTCCGTATATTGGGGTGGCATAGGAAAAGTCTAATTTCTGCCCAATTTTTAACAAAATTTGGAACGGAGCTTCTAGAAACACGTCTACGTCGTCCACAGGAAGAGTCGTCGTACGGAGGAGTTCTGTGTTAAGCAGTGGAACTCAATGTCGTGCTTTATCAAGTAGAGTAGGTAAATAAAAGTAACCATTTATAATGGTTCCCCTGAGGATTTAAACCCACAATTATCGCATTAATTTGTAATAAATAATTGAAAAGAAATTAAAGTAACGAGGAAATAAAAAAAAATATTCCCCTGATTAAGCATCGAACACATATCCTTCGTTTTAACACTAAACAGCAACTTCAACATAACACATACTGACATCACAAAATTTAAACACTGCATCCCCATACAAGAAGAAAACAAATATCCTGACATTTACGTATAGAATTTGACATGCCTCGTTTCAAAACACTGCGCGATGTGAGACTTTCAGCATTTCGATGTCAGCTCCCTTTGTTGCTCCAATAATATAGCGTTGGATCTGACAGTGTATGGTCGTATAAGTTGTTTTATGCCACTACTGTTTCTATACTTTGATCTGTTTCCGATTTTGATGTATGTTTATTTTTAGATAGAAAATATCAATATTAAGGTCTCGTTCTGGTAAAAAAATAAACCGCGGCGTTAAGTACCGCCACTTATCGGCCGCCACTTACCGCCACTTATCTCTATCTCACATATCGTACATGAAGTATCGGTAATTGGGCGGAGTCTTTTTAAATTTTTATATCACATCTAAAGATTTAATTTATTTTGATACTCTTTTTTAGCTTCTAGTATCTCACGTATAGCACTGTAAGCAAAAAGAACAAAATGTTAAGGTCTCCGTTCTCCAAATTGACCAATTTCCGAGATATTTGCATGTTAAGTGGCCGAACTTAACGCCGCACTTTACGCTGTAACCAGCAAAAGGAAAAGGGAAAATAATTAATTTCTCCGAATAGATTGAGATTGAGGCCGGTGTGAATGTAAACGCTATAGGTTCAGCTATGGTTATGGGTTCAGGTCATGAAAAATGGGGAACGGAGTCTTAACCCTACTATTGCCGGAAACAGCGTGAAACTTCCAAATATATATCGAAACAGCCATCGCATTTACAATCAGACGCTGTACCGCTGCGTGACGACGGCCTTAAAACCCAGTATTTTATTTCTCAAAAAATATACAAAGCTAAAACATTTGCAATAGAAACAAAAAAATATTAAACAACTAAATCAGTATAATCAGCATTACATAAACTAAGAGACAGATCATTCGGTAAACAAACAGACAAATCAACATCAACATGTACCAACTCATACATTTCCAAGACGCGCGCCCCATTTAATGGCGGAAACAAAACCTTTCTTTCATCATATCGCTGTCATTATATAAACAATTCATTTGTTGAGACAACATACTGACAAAGGGATAACGTGACAGACTTAGAAGGTATTATCTAGATCTTATAAGCCGGTGTAAAGTCTAGGCTTTATAATAATTACTAAATCTATTTTTTTTAGTTTCTCACCTTATCACGCATATACCACGATAACATGAAGAAATAAAAGAATGAAACTGAATGTTAGGACACTCCAAATTCAAATTTGAAAATAACTCGTTCCTCTAAACTGGGAATCAAACCTACATCCATCGTGTTTACAGTCAGACGCAGTCTTACTGCGCCATTCTTTTAACGTTTCGAAGTTAAATTTCATGTTGTATCCAGCACAAAGCAGGTGAGACAGACAGAATTTGAGATCCTACTAAGACACTCCGTTCTCCATTTTCCGTCCAATTCTTAAGATATGAGTGTTGAGTGACGGAACTCAATTTGAAAATTGCACCATTTAATAAATAAAACTTGGACTCTTCATATAAATTATACTTGCTCCATCAGTGTTACATGTATATAAAAATAGATAGGAATTTATATCAGAACTATAAGTTATTGCCACTTCGCACTCAATATTTCACCATCTTTACAAGTCTACCCAATCACCTGATGGACTAAAGCTTCTTTCGTAACTATTTGAAATGGAAAAAATAAAAACACTATTACTAATCTAAATTCCTACACATAAATTCATATCATCACTTTGCTACAAGTGAACTTCTGCGAAATAGGTAAAAATATATCGCTGCAATATTTTTTTATAAATTTTCTAAAAAAAGTATTTTAAAGAATAGGTAAATAATGTTTAATGACCAGACAAGTCGAGTTTACTATCAGACTTATTTCTTCAATACTTCATAGCATATATATATAAATATATGTTTTTTTTTTTTGGAAAAAAATATGTTTTCTAATATTAAAATCAAAATTTCCAGGTGCTGTGTGGGGCAGTGGCGGGCGCAGGCGACGTGATGGGGAACGCGAGCCGCGTGCGCCGCGCACCCCAGCCGCACCACTCGCATCGCGTACTGTAAGTTAGATCTAGACTTAGACCTAGACTAAACATCGACTACCTTTTTAATGTTACTTATTTTATTGTTTATGTGATGAGAAACAAAAAAGATAGCTGGTATTAAAAGCCTTGACAATTTATTTATTATTAATTTTAAGATTATTGTTATTAAAGCCAAAATAATAAATAACAGTATAAAGCTGACACAACTCTCAATGACGAGCCGAGCAGGTGCACAAGCGTTCGACTGTGTGTAAACGCGACGGTTGTGGGTTCAAATTCCACCCTCCTATAAGCCGGCAAAGCGAGGCAATGAGTTTCGCCACTCAACTCGCAATGTCTCGAAAATTCGGTGGATAGAGGGAAAGTGACTTAATAAGAACAGAATGTCTTAACACTAGGTTCCCATGTACATTAGTGATATATATCACTAATTTAGTGCAAACTTATTACCTAAATTTATTACTCTAAAATTTTTCTTTTACCATATTACTAATACAGGGATTGAACTAACCTTATATAGAAATTGAAAATGAATACTGTTTACTGCATCAATCGTTTGTGGTTCTGTTAAACATTTTAACTTACCAGCTGTATTTGTTTAATTTGCACCAGTATTTACTAGCACTGCATCACATAAAGCAGTGATTAATCATTTGTGATCTGGATATTCTGATTCATGGATTTAAATTCTTACTTGTTTTGAATAATAATTTAAATAAAAAACTATGTGTTTTTTGTCTAACGCCATGTTTCACATTTAGAAGAGTAGGCAGAGGGAACTAGTCTTAAGATACTAAGTTCCACGAGTGGAATGTGGGGAGTAGAGCGTAGTATTGCTATATTTTCTTTTAATTGATATGGTAAATAATATGGTATACTTGTATACTTGTGTTAAGAGCAACTTTCGTTCCTTACCTTCCGTGAAGTCTTAAAAAAAGGGAAAAAGGTTACTATTTCATTCCCCAAAATCGAACCTACAACCGTCGCCTTTACAGTTACACGCTTGTGTCTCTGAGCCACGACGGCGTCAACCTCATAATACCATTTCGATTAATATTTTAACCACTCATCCTGCAATGTAAGAAAAAGCTGTATATAGCTGATTTCTTTTCATTACGTCACATACAAACACATATTAAAAATAACAAAAAAAATATTTTATAAATATTTGAGGCCAGTCGTGGCGCAGCGGCACGAGGTGTGACTGTAAAACCGACTGGTTGTGGGTTCGATCCCCACTCGAGGAGATGAAATATTTACTTAAATTTATATTTCCATTTCTTCGCTCTGGTGTCGAGGCTAAGCGCGGCGTTGAGTTCTGCCACTCAACACGCAATGCCTCCAGAATTTGGCAGAAAGTGGGGAACGGAATGTCTTAACAATAGGATCCCTCTGCCTACCCTGCTGTGTGCGGGATACAGCTTGAAGCTGATTTGATTTGATTTAAATATTTTATATTAGTTTATCGCCCAATACCATCGGTCAAGATATTTCTCATTTAAATCCATTCAATAATATATCCAATAATCATAATGTACCTGTTTTAATTAAGATTACATTTTAATTTTCTATAATCGAACCCGTCATTTGCATTCGTATCTCTTATATTAAATTACAAAATATTTTATTTCCTCTGTGAAATTATACTTAATATATGAAATTTTAATATTAACTCAATTAGTCGAATTAATTCAAGTACTTTGTTCGATACTGTTTATGAGTGGCAGATAGCGGAGATGTACCCATCAGGATGTCTCACGCTGTACACCTGTAGTAAAGATATGAGACGATCTTATGTTATCAATGAAGCTGCTTATTGAGATATTTCTTATTCACCCGTTGAAGAAAACTGTCTTTTTTGAAAACAGTTTTAATGTTCTTAAATTAGTAAAAGAAATTGTCAAATCCAGTATTTGACAAAACGCGTGTACGACAGATAAGAGTGTTAAGACACTCCATTTGTCAATTTCCGTTTAATTTTCAAAGAATTTCCTGTTAAAAGACGGAACCAAATATATTTGTGGGCGGCGGTAATCACTTACCATCTGGTGACCCGAACGCTCGTTAGCCTTGTCCTTTTCCATAAAAGAAAACCAAACGCGGTGTTTTGTCTACTAGAAAAATATAATCAATAATATCCCCCTAATCTGTATAGAATCCACAACCATCACATTTACAATGACACTCTAGCCGACTACGCCACAGTAGTCTCAATATTATATTCTCACTAAATGTCACTAACTGAACAGTAAACTATTTTCGAATTAATTTTACGAAACCAACGTGGATAAATAAATGCCATAAATTGATATGAGCCGACGACACACTCGAGTCCCGCTGAGATGGAAACATCTAAAATTAAATGTATAAAATAACAATTTCCTAAGTTACACGTAATATAATAATTATGTAATAATAAAATTTTAATAATTTAAATTTTAAACTTTTCAATTTTATTCTGATGATCACCTGGTATATCAATTGGCCACTTAGCCTCGGTGATTACGAATTTGATTTCCGATTAATGCACTTTTATTGATACAAATTTGGTCTTCTATTTAATGAATGATTTAATTTAAGTTTGAATTTAATGAAAGTATTAATGTTCTTTTTTTTTGGCTTCTCACTGTATTCCGCATTTAGCGGGGTAGACAGATCTTTGTCTGTGTTATCTAACAAATATTTTACACCCTATCGAGACATTGCGCGTTAAGAGGCGGCAGTTAACGCCGCGCTACAAAGCGCGCCGTAAATCACAATGGTTGCAGCAGCACAGCGTCTAAATGTACCTATAGTTATTCAACTTTCTAAATAATCTTTCAGGACGGACGAGGAGTTAGACGCGACGGCGGCGTGGAAGCGGTCGCATTGGCGCGAAATGCAAACAATACTGCGCAAGGAGGGCTCACAGAAAGACGTGGTGGAGTGCTGCCCATCAGTCCTCGAGATGGTCGCCAAGAAGGGAGGTCGAACGCCGACCGGACTCTACGTAGAGCTATACGAGGACGGTGAAAATAAGCAAAGGCTGTACGAACTCTCTTGTGCCCCCGAAGTAGTGGATAAACCGTGTCGTTTCGTGGACGCGAGACTGTATAACCAATCGAGGTGCGTCCAAAAATATTCGTACTCATACGCTCTAGTTAGGTATTCTTCAGCTACTGATATGCAAAAATATCGTCCTGAGGGTCACTTCTCAGTGCCTGGCTCTGGAGGGTGGTCGATGGACTATGTGATAGTCCGGGCGGGGTGTGAATGCCAAATAACGCCGACTAAAAGAAAAAATCCTCACAGAAAGAGGCTAGAACGACACAGGCAAAGGAAGAGGAATAGACGCGTTGAAGAGGAAGATGATACTTGATGTTAGTCGAGAACTGTGAAATTGATTCCCCTTTAGTGTAGGTCGTAGCATCTTATCGGTGTGACAGTGAAGTGTTGTACGGACATATATTCTTATATTCTTCTATAATTATCATGAAAACTATAAATATATAAGCGATTACGAACAAAAACTGGTAAATGCGTGTATATACAGTATTCATAAAGTTGCTAACAATGATGCTACGGCACTTAGCTGTAAAAACGTTACCGACGCCACATTAGTTTGGTATATTTCGGTATTATTGTATTTATTTTGACATTTTCTATTTATAACGCTTCTTGTCTTATTAACATCGATCTTATGAACAGTGCCTTCAATTTGTGCCTTAAACGTGACGTCAATTATTAGTACCTATATAGCCTATTTAGGATAGATGCATATGTATACAAAAAAATAATATTTTTTATTATATACATATATTACAATGATTAATATTATAAAATCACTAAAAATATATTGTTATTGTTAATAATACTTCAAATAAATTTTAAATGTCAATTGCCTATTATTATTAAAGTAATTATTGAGGACAGAATATCACAGACTACTTTATTTTTTTTAACGGAGGCACAAAACTTATAAAAACAAATAAAATAGCAACGTTTTTGACAAAAATATTTTTGACGTTTTAAAACTATTTGTTTTTTTTTAATTCAATATCACAAAGTAAAAAGCGTTGTGCCATTATTACTAATGCTCTCTTATTTTACAATTTAAGAATATTTATTCAAAAATAATAACTTTTTTTATATAAAGTATTTGTTGTATTGTAACTGTATTTCCTTCTAGTTTTAAGTGTCGAGTCAAAGATCTGTATTATTTTCTATTTTGTAATACTTTTTATAATATTTAATGTAGATTAAGTTTATTCGTTTATTTATACAATACGAGGTATTCCGTTCTGTAGTTAGTTTAGATCGCTTCTCTAATGACATATTGCTCATTTGTCGCAACAATCACGTATTTGTACTTTTTTAAAAAAAAATGCCGGAATTTTAATCACAACGTATAAAATATAAATCACATAAATTTACATAGTCGACTTGTTTTTTTTTTAATATGCAATTACGTCATTCTTGCACCAAATGAGCGATATAAGCATATGTATATAATAACAATAGTATTAATGACTGAGATTATTTTGTGCATTTAAATGTGGATATGAAATTCAATGTCATACAAATTGGATCGTGTCCCGCCATCTGTTGGTGAGTAGTAGATTCGATTCTAAATTTACGTGTATAGATGGCGTTAGTTACACTTATTTTAGCTAGCAACACTGTCGTCGTGTATGGTTTTACAGTAATTAATCTGTGGATTTCTTTTTTTTTTTATTAATTGAATTTAGATTTGTAATGAAGTAAAAATTCAAGAAGTATCTCTACAGTTTCCAGTTTTAAAACATTAGATTGTTATAAATATACATAAAGCTTATACAGTAATCTAAACAGTATCTAAAATTGTTTAATATTTATAAATATGTAAACAAAATAAAATCTGTAAATAGAATATACATTATTTTTATTGTACTCATACGTACATGGGGATACAAAAAAAATTCTAAAAAAAGTCTGTGCGATTTTTTTTTTGTGTTATTTAATACTATTTCTTTGTTAAATCATTTTAAACTTTTTGAATTATCTAATGATCCTTATTGGATTCATACTTGATGAACAAATATATTTTAAGTCAAAATTTTATCACATTTTTACAATTTGTTGTACACTGACGACAGGACTGTGCCATTTTTAATTATAAAAGAAAATACCAGAAATGTAATGTATTGTAGTTGTAACCGTTGAATTAGTAGTACTTATTTTGTATTTATTCACAATTTACTCATACCAAATTATAATTTTCTAGAATTAACATGGAAGATACTTAAATTTTATTTATTTTATTGAAAAATTTGAGTAAAACCTTGGATATTGGTTACAGTGAAACTTATAAACAAATCACAACTGATGTAAAATAATTGTTGACAAAAATACAATTTTAATTAAATAAAAAAACTAAAATTAAAAACTTATCGTTTTATTGTCATTTTTCAAACAATCAAACATTCATATTTTTAACTTACCTAATTAATTTTAAAATTCACAAAAAAGAAAAACAAGCAAGATTTTGCATTACATATAATATAATAATATAAAGTCTTTTTTTTCCAAGCATAAGATAACATTTATCAAGCATTAATAATTCATCTTTTAGATTTTTTTTACAAATAATATGTCTGATTGCTCCTCAGTGTACCTTAAGGCGAAGGCGCCTCTATCGTCTTCCACTGTCTCTGATCTCTCTGAGTCAAAGTGAACCCAATGTCATTAGTTAGATGTTTCCAAAAAAAACAAACATATTTACTATTAAAATAAAAACGTATTAAAAATATAAAATTTCACTCAAAAAATCTATGTCAACAAAAAACATGAATTCAAACATATTTTGTTATTTCATGTTTAAATAATTTCATGTATAAGTAGTATGCCAATACTAAAAACAATAATATCCATATTTATATAGGCAGAAATAGAAACGACTATAAATAGAGTCCGTCTACTGACCTACAAAACTATAAAAAATAATACTTCCTACTGTAATGTACCTACTTTACTGAATCCACCTGACCTGACCTACTCCTTAATTATCTTAACAATATAGGTTGTTTCTAGACGTCGTGATCTGAAAAAATAAATATATACTTTTAACACCATTTTTATTTTGTCATATTTTTAAAATACTTTTTTTTAATAAATTACTTAAAATCCTTAATAAATCTGACCTATATTTATTAAATTATATAACCATTACTTAAAGTTGAAAATCTCCGACAACTTAAAAAGATTCGAAACTCAAGTAATTTACAAATACCATATACCATAGTTCCTGAGATTGACGCGTTCGACCAATTTCACTTTTCAGCTTTATAATAGTATTATAGAAGTATCGATTTCATAACTCACCCAAATATATCGTAGATAGATACATAATAGCGAACCCGACGCCTACAGCCAAGAACTGTACAAAACCGGCGGCGCGTTTGCGTTCATGCCACCGCGCCCTCTCGCGGGGTAGAACCTCGCTTACTGTTACGTATAGAAGCGTACCAGCTGCTAGTGCCTAAAATGTATAAAAAATGTAAGAGCGTATGGTAAAATGCAACATGCGTCGTTCAGTTCCGCCACTCAACACATAATATCTCCATCATTCGGCGGAAAGTGAGGAACGGAGTCTCTACACTGAGTTCGTTCTATCTACCCTGCTATATTGAGAATATAGTGTGAAGCTAAAATAAATATATTTTTTTAAATATATATATCTTTTGTATAAACTATGACAATCGACGAGTCGTGGCCGCCAACAAGTTAGGTTTCCTAAAGTTTTGATCATATCCATTCGGGATGTAAACAATCAATAGTTAGAAAAACTCATAAAATTAAAACTGAGCATCCATCTATATAGGTATAGAGTCGTGGCTGTCCTGACGTTAGGACGTCAGGGCAGCCACGACTCTTCGGCCGTACTGTACTCACCTGCATAACAGGTATAGCAACAGAGTCCTTCAAGGTGACGGTGTTTAACGCCCCGCCCACCGCTATCCCAGCCACAGAGCCTCCACTGAACAGCGCCACGCTGACGATGTGCATACAAATACGACCAGATGTACTCTCGCACAGCTCAGCACCTAGGCAAAAACCGACGACGTACTTGTGACTGGCGACTGCAGCAAGCAATAGAAGAACCTAAAAGTTTATAGATTTTTAATTTGATATAAAACATTTTTAATAACATGTTATTGAATTCGGAGGAAAGTGGGGAACGGAGTGTCTTTACTCTAAATTCTCTCTGTCTACCCTGCAGTGTGCGGGATACAGCGAGAAGCTGATTTCTTGATATATCTAAGTACAGCCGTCGCGCGTCGGGGCACAGTGTTTAACAGTAAGTGCGACGGTTGTTGCTCCTGCGAAATGAGTTGTTTTTATTTTCTCGTTCTGGTAACAAGACAAAGTGCGGCGTTGAGTTCCGCCAATCAACACTTAATATATTAAAAATTGGTTCGAAAGTGGGGAATTAAGTGAGAGAAGTTCCTTCTGACTATACTGCTATATGCGGGATACAGCGTGATGTTAACAAAAGTATTAAAATTTATTCATTTTAGAAATACTTTGAATTAATTGAATCACTGAAATTTCCACTAACGATTTGAATGTAGTTCTGCTTCAAAAAGTATAATTCAAACGATAATATCCGAAAACTTAAAAAAAGATGAAAAATTTTATGGAAATCAAACTACTGCGTTCTTATAGCGCCACGTAACATAATTACGCACAGTACGGTTATGAGCGCGCTAAAGTTAGGCTTTCCAAACTTTTACATATTGTTCACTCAGAAACACAATAATCAAAAATAAGAAAATTCCTAAAATCAAATCTGCGCAGCCTTCAGTTACAGTTAACTTCAGGGCAGCCACGACTGGCGACCGTAAAATATTTATATAAAATAAAACAAATAAATCAACTTCACGCTGTATTCCGCACACTGCTGCACTGTAGGCAGAGGGAACCTAGTGTTAAGATATTCCGATCCCCACTTTCTGCCGTATTCTGGAGGCATTGCGTATTGAATGGCAGAACTCAAAGCCGCGCTTGTCCTCGACACCAGAGCGAAGAAATGGAAATATAAATTTAAGTAAATATTTCATCTCCTCGAGTGGGGATCGAACCCACAACCAGTCGGTTTTACAGTCACACTTTGTGCCCCTGTAAAAATCTATATAGTAACTTAATATCTACAAAGTTCTTAGAAGTTCTGTTTGTTTCCGCTTATCGCAATTCTAGATATTAAAACCTGCAATATGCGCCGCTCACAAAGTGTATGTACGTTTGTGTAAGCATAAAAATGTGCTTGTACGAGATAACAACGAGATCCATTCTATGTATAAATAACCGGTCAAGTGCGAGCTTGACTCGTCCACCGAGTGTACTTTACCAATTTCAGAATTGTAGGATTAGTCTAAATTCCTGCAAAAAGAGAAAACGAGAATTTTCCATTTACATTCTCAAAGTCTACAAGCAAAGTTGCGGGCGACGACTAATATCATATATAACTACGTTCTCATTTTGTCGGACAGTTAACGAAAGACTCTAAAAGGTAACTATAACTATAAACTACAACTATAAATGAAAATAATTAAAATACTATTCGTGGCGCAGTGGCACAAAGTGTGACTGTAAAACCGACTGGTTGTGGGTTCGATCCCCACTCGAGGAGATGAAATATTTACTTAAATTTATATTTCCATTTCTTCGCTCTGGTGTCGAGGCGGGGCGCGACGTTGAGTTCTGCCACTCAACACACGCAATGCCTCCAGAATTCGGCAGAAAGTGGGGAATGGAGTGTCTTAACACTATGTTCCCTCTGCCTACCCTGCTGTATGGGGGATATAGCGTGAAGCTGATTAAAATACCATATAATAAAAAACTCAATAAAAATATTTTTCTAATCATATAAGTCCTTCAACGACGTTAATTATCTCTCATAACTAGGCCAGACTTATTACACAAGCCACAAACATATAACATACTGTTCTTATACGACAGTCGAGATCTTGTCGTCTTACATTAGATATATACGTCGAGGGTCGTGTGCCTGTCATGTAAACGTCCTACTCTACTTACTATAATATCGGTCAATTGATGCGACACCGAAGGGTTTACACTCTTTCAAATATTATGAGGAGAGTCTCTAATTGAGAAACAATCAAAATTTGTATTAATATTGTTAATACTTTCCACATATATTTTACATGTTTAACAAAATGTAAGCGAAAGGTTGTAGAAGACTCTGATACGTGTGTTGTCTTCATATTTTTCGTATGTCAGATACCAGTTACTTATTTTTAGTTTCACGCTGTATCCCGCACGTAGCAGGGTAGGCAGACGAAATCTAAGAACCTAGTGTAAAGACACTCCGTTCCCATTCCTCGTCATAATACCATTACCGTTTCTCAATTACGCCGAACTCGGAAGGAATTACATTGTTCTCAAAGCAATAATAAAGTAAAAGGTAAACGTATATGGTTAATAATACCGCAAAACCCATACGTAACACTTCCGTTATTATTAATAGATAGAAAAATATTCCGGGTTAAGATAGTGGGTTGTGGTGAAGGATTTCATTTCATACTAGAAAGTTATTTATAATAATCAATTGGTAATGTTTATCATTTCTTCTCTTTGGTATCGAGGCAAAGCGCGGCGTTGAGTTCCTCCACTAAATACGCAATGCCTCCAGAATTCGGTGGAAAATGGGGAAAAGAGTGTTAAACTTTAGTTTCCCTCTGCTACCCTGCTGCGTTATGCGGTGTTTATGCAGTACGTGAAGCTGATTTGATCGTTAGCATTATTAGCTCGAGTGGAAATAGAACCCACAACCATTCCGCTTACAGTCAAACGCGTGTGCTACTGTAGCGCAGTACGACGGCCTTTTTATAATATTAATAAGATATATAGTTCACAAATTAATATTATTTTAGCTACCCCGGTGGTAACCGGGGCACCCCACGTGATTCATATTCCTTATAATGAAAATGACTGACTAACAGAAATAGGCATATAATATAATGTAAGCATTCTATACTGAGATCAATTCACATTGGATACCTATTTCTATAAAGAAAGAACGGGATATTGGTCAAGAAGATAATCTGAACAATAATTTTGTACCCAAACATGTTAATAGTAAGTATATGTAATTTTTTTCAGCTCACGCTGTGTCCCACACACAGCAAGATAGGCAGAGGGAACCTAGTGTTAAACTCTCCGTTCCCCGCTATATGTGTGCATATATTGTTGATAAACTAAATTTCATTTTATTATTGGGTAGTGCAACAAAGTTAAGGGAGTGTCTCAATATTAGGATCCTCCTAGTCTACTATATAAAGGGATACGATGTTAGCGGTAAACAAACGTCAAAATTATGGAACCGAGGAATTTACCAAAATATCACAAACCATTAAATACATATTATTTTTAACCGATTTCTGTAAAAAAGAACGTTATTAATTCGAATGTACTTTTTGGAAAAGAATGAATAAAAACATTCATAAATATTATTTTGGATTTAAAATAACAAATAACACAACTTATCAATTTATTATATGAATTTCAATTAAGAGTCACGATCATCCTTGAAATCGTAATCTGATAAATGATAATGCACCTAAAAATGCATTAGATACCGTTGTCCCAATTTAAATACCTGATAGGATGGGTATTTCACAATGACGACGAGGTTAAATAGAAATAAGTAAGAGTTGTGTGTGTACACGACACTCTTCAATACCGAAGAAAACTCTGATCGCAGGTATAGTGGGTTACAGCAAAATGTTTAATATTGTTTAGATTCACGCGGTATCCCTCACATAGGGTACCCCTCACAACAGGGTAGGCAGAGGAAACAGTGCTAAGACATTACGTTCGCCTTATTAAGACTAGAGTACACTAGAAGTCGTTGCATTTAAGTGGAGGTGCTCATCGCCGCTTCCTTCAGCCGCTTCTTTGTTACCAGAGCGAGAGAACAAAAGTATTACTTATATTTTATTTCCCGGATTGGAAATCGAACTCACAACCTATTTCGTTTACAGGCACGCTTGTGCCACTGCACCAGGAAAGGCCTTGGGAGTGTAACGTAATGTTTTAAATAGCCTATAAGCCTTGATAAATAGAATATCCAATACGAAAATATTGTTTCATTCGATTAGTGGTTCCTGAGATTAGCACGTTCAACCAAACAAATTAATTTATGATATCACTATAAAAGTATAGAATTATATTACCAAATTGCATTTTACACACGATACTTCGTAAAGATACGATTGAAAATAACCTTCGTATCAAAATATTTTTTTTATAAATTTTCATTAAAATTTAAGTAAAACCGTTTTTAGTAATACTGCCAGTCAAACAAATATAATCAAAAATATATTTATTGTGTCTTCATAATTTTTAATAATTAAAGACCCGTTAAAATTAAAAATAAGTAAAATAATTATAGCCATATGTATCATATTACATTATTTATAATTTGCCATATATCTCGCATGCGAATTAGAGACAATTAAATGATCTATTACCACTTCGTCTCTCATATATCGTATTTAAAAATGTTATGACACAAGATGCCGCTTAAATTTTAAAAAAATCTATTTCACTTTACTTTCTTAGAAAACATGTAAAAATTGGAACGGCGGGATTTGAACTCGCATGTCTTGTCCAATATCGTATACAGTCGTATCGTATACAGTCAGATGCTATTACAGTACGCCAAAATGGTTTCTTCAAGTTTAAAGTTTACTTATTAATAGAAGAATAATATTAATAGAAAAATAAATAGTCCTTCTGAAATCAACGTATTGTCTGATATTACGAAAAAGAAACTAAATACATTATATTTTACTTAGAAATTTAAAAAATAAATGCAAACATAAAAAAAATACCTGAGAAGACGATTCTTGCAGCCCAATAGCCAATCCTTCCAACAGGCTATGTACAACCAAAGCACACAATAACCCAACTATACCAGACGAACTCCTACTACAGGGTTCCGAATGACTGACATGACACATCATAGGATTTTGCAGATCTCCATGACATCTACCCAATTCTCCATCAGTTCCTCCCAACAAAGCTGTTCTTTCCCCACTTCCGTATCTTCCTCGTCTCACCCTTTCTTCAGTTCCGTTGAAAACGTGAACAATCTCATCAACCATGTAAACTAAGAAGAAACCAAGGCACAGCATAAGTTCTGAATACATAGGCAACTTCTCTCTAGCTTCTGGCAACATGTGAATTAAAGAAGTGGCTAACAGAACTCCTCCTCCAAAACAGAGTAAACACGAAAGAAGTAGCGGATGCCGTTGCCTTGCACTTTGCGATATACATATAGGTGCCATTCCTATCACGAAGCTACCCAACCCTAGTGCCAGCATAGCCACCGCCTTTGCTGTTGTCACATCCATTTTTGAAAAACCGAACTAAATCTACTGTAAAATACTTAAATATTATAAGTGACTTATACGCGAAAACCAGTATATTAAATGCAGCAAAATTCAAAGAAAACGTGCACCTTGTAGATAAGAAACTACACAGACTATAGAATCAAAATAAACAGTCGTAGCTGCGTAATAATCACATCCATCCAGCTTATCTTCTATTGACACACTGTTATCACACACGTCTTATCATTTATTTCCTATTCAAATTAAATATTATAAGCTATAGTTCAACTAAGCACACGTCCGGTGCATTTTGTGGACAGATTATGAATGGTTCTTACCCTACGGTAGTATTGGGAGTGACTGTCTTGATTTACGGCATTTTGAACCATATTTTTGAAATGTTAAAGATTTTCTTTAGTCATAGCTTAGAAGGTAATTTTATATAATAGTTTTATAGTTTAATTCTTACTTTTTATACTTTTATATTATACTAGCGGCTCGCCCACGGCTTCGCCCGCTTAAAATACATGATTACTGATTTAATAAGCACAATCGATTGGCAACTATAATGACTTCTAATATGACTTTTTTATACGACATTATCGTCAAAGAATTTTTGATTGTTTTAAATAAAAAAATACGACCATTGTTGATATTTGATATTTATAAAATATACATAAAGCTAATTATGTATTACACGTATATATTTTTGTAACTTTATGTTCTTTTTACCTATATAATATACGTCTCATCATAATTCTAAAACTCTGTTAAATGTGCTGATGTCAGTGAATAATTTAATTTAGGTTGTAGGATTCATAATATTCTTTGTAAAATAACTGTATTAATTGCATATTAACTCCTGTACAGTTTTTAAATTAGTTACATATATTATATGAACGAACCAACCAAAATATCTTTGTATTTACTTGATATTTCTTTCAAGATCGTTCTTTATCTCTGTGTTGAATTAAAAT
>JAAIXJ010000353.1:0-32561 GCA_013403705.1 Heliconius hermathena
CCCATCGATTTGTTAGCAGACGTTTTAGAATTGACAATCACTGTTTAAATATTCACAATGAAAGCGGATAACACGTCTTCTTCAAGCTACGTACGACAGACGAGTCGTCATTTACTTAATATTTCTTTGAAGATCAAATCGGTCTTTATCTATGTGTTGAATTAATTACGACTTAAACTTAACTGTTATGATTTATGAAGGTAATCTCCACTAACAGTTCAATTTTGTTTACTTTGTTGTTAAAATATTGTATAATAGTGCTTCAAAAACATATATTTTTATCAACAGTCATATAACCAAGACGTTTCAAATGTCATTCTTTAGCCAGGAATCTTGCCAGCGCGATTGCTATATAACATTCGCAGGCAAACTAATGCCTTGACTTTGAGTTCATTCAAATGACGATAACTTTTAAGTAAATCGGTTCAGTATTTTCAGAGAAAAATGTGGACATACATATCGACAGACAGACATACAGACAATAAATTCAAAAAATATATTTTTGCTTTCTATTATTCTTTTTAAGTGTCCCTCTATCTATTTCAGTCAAAATTACTAGATGTACAGACAAAATATTTTTACTGTTTTTTTATATTATATATAGAGAGAGACAAGTCTGTACTGCAAAGTACATGAAGTCTGTAAATGAGTGAGTGAGTTAAAAGATACTAAGATGAGTGTGAATGAATGATATTGAAATGAAAATAGATCAGTATACGAATAAGCAACTCATTTAATATTAAGTGCGGCGTTGAGTTCCGCCAATCGGTACGCTAAATAAAATTGATCGAAAATTCCCTAGTGCAAGGAAAAGACGTTAAGCTGAGTATTTTTGCTATGATTTTTTTTTCTGTTTTTGCCGGACTTGAATCATTATCGTTTCTGAGTTTATGGAAATTCTTCATTTTCCATTTTCCGTAAGTTCATTGTTTTATCTCTTTGTTTTTTTTTTCTTTTTGTTCTTCAGTCTTCAGCATTTTAATGTGATACTAGACGCCAATAGTACACTTCGCAATACGGAAACTAAATCATCAGTATGAAAGTTTCCTTGAATGCGTATAGAACCCACGTCCATTTTATACAGCGACAGACATTTTTTAACTATCAATCCATTATTTTTAGTAGTTTCACTCTGTATCTCGCATGTAGCAGGATAGACAGAGAGAACCTTGTGTTAAGACATTTCATTCCGCATGTTACGCCAAATTTTCGAGAGTGTTGAGTGGCGAAACTCAACTCCGCGCATTGTCTTGTGTGAGAAAGTCGAAATAATTCATTCCAAGTGAGAGTTGAACCCACAATCGTTGCGCTTACAGTAAGACGCTATGAAACGCGAAAAAAAAATGTACGTTTTTTAAACTTTTCAGTCATTTTAGTATACAATATAACATGTATAGTTAATTTCATGAAAAACATAAAATTTGTACAATAATATTCGTTTCACGTATATTCAAAGGCCATTAGGATGTCATTACGTGACATCCAAACCGAGCCCTGACGTGTTCTGCTTTTGCTAAAAGATTTTTTTTATATAAAAAAATATTACTAAAATATAATTATATATANGCTCTGGTGTCGAGGTTAAGCGCGGCGTTGAGTTCTGCCACTCAACACGCAATGCCTCTAGAATTCGGTAGAAAGTGGGGAACGGAGTGTCTTAACACTAGGTTCCCTCTGCCTACTCTGCTGTGTGCGGGATACAGTGTGAAGTTGAAGTATTTTTTTGTTTGTATTAATGGAAACCACCAGGCAAACGATCGTACGACTCACCTGATGATAAGTGATCGTAACACTGGCTATAGGTGCGCTGCCGGCCTTTAAGGTGGAATGTCTCAAATATTGAGTGGAAAGTGCGAGTGGAGTGTTTTAACACTAGTTTCCCTCTGGAGAACCCTGTTACGTGGGAAAAGCCGCAATTATTATAAATTCATTTTATTTCACCCAAATATATATATATATATATAAATATATATATGATAGATGCTATGTCGTTGGATCTGTCTAAATAGAGCAAATGTTACTGGGTAAATTAATTTAGTTTATGCAGTCAGATTTTTTACTGTGTTAAAAATTCACTTGTTTTTGTTGGTTTTTACTGAGTTTATAATATACAGTGTGACGCAATGGGACAGTGTATGACTGTAAGTACAATGGTGTAAGTTTGCTTTGCATCCTACTCACCCCTACTCAATAGCATGGTTTTCGAATTGCTATGGAAAGCGAAGAGCGGATTATTTTTAGACTCGAACACTACGTTTGGTGCAGTGTAAAGCTGTTTAATTTAAATTGTGAGTGTATTGTAACTGATATCCCAAACTCCTTTGAAAATATTATTTAATAAATGCCTTGGCTCGTGATGTGTCTAGTGGTTAGAACCTTTTATAGTTGTGATCGTGAAGAATCCAAAATCTTTCAGAGATTCAGAGGTAACAGTATTAAGAATTTTATTCATGCCATTAGAAGGTATCGCTTTAATAAGATATTTGCCATCAGAAGTTGTTCTTGTGTTAGTTATTTAGATAACTGGAAACTCGACAATATGACATTGTCATAACTCGAAGCTCGTCCGAGGAAAAGCCAAGAGCGCGTCCTATCTTCCTCTCCACTATAACTGCGAACTAGTTATAATAAAAGGAAGAAAGAGTACGGGCACCGCCCCGCCCCTACACCGTGAGTTCCGACCAGACCGTGGCTTTACAGTCATCGTTGAACCCTCCGAGACGTTTGTGTGTGATCTTTCCGAAGGTACTTGTTACGCTTGTTTATATTAAGATTGTATTAGAATGGTGATTCGTGATGTTGATTGATTTGTGAGATCAATATAAGTCGTTGGAACGAACGCACTACCGCAAGGCGGCCGATATGTTAAATAAACGCACGGCACACACCCCACAGTCGTGTCTCGAACCGTAGGCGGACACTACTACATACATCAGAGTTCCAGGACATAGAATAGCACCACACACCCGTATGAGATAGGCTTTGAATTATTATATTATATTTATAATATATTTGGTACGAGTCTTTATGTGCATCATATTTATTAGTACCGTAGTATTTTATTTTATTTATTTATTTATTTTTAACTTATACCCAAGGTACATACTGTTACAGTATCCTAGATTACATTATATATTTTTTTAGAAAATCTATATCAACTTAAATTGGACTAAATTATATTTTTAAAATATTATTTTATTTTTCAAAAAAATATAATCATTACATATATTATAGTATATTTGCTTGTTCACTATTTATATTCAGTCATTCCAGTTTTAAATATAAGTAATGTATTTACATCTTTGTATAAAAGCTTTCAATTCACAATTGTCAGTTATTGTTATGCAAAACGAAAGGTTCCGAATCTGATAAAATTCATATAGCAATGTCGAGCCTTCTTTGTATAAAAAGAATCACAATTTATTTACATCTATTTTGGACAATTCATGCTAAATTCACTTCATCTTAATATTGCTTAATATAAAAAATGAAGACTGTGGCGAAGTGAAACCTGGTGTGTGTTCGATTCCTACTAAAAGTCATGAATATATAACGATTGTTAAAATATTTTTCACTTATAGCGTACACTACCTACCATGCTATGTACACCCGTACGTAGCATGGTAAGTAGGGAGGCATGGAGGGCACTCCATTCTCATTAACACACTTTCCCCACTCTGCCACATTCTCGAGGTCATGCGTGCTGAGTGGCGGAACTCAACGCCGCACTTTACTTCGTTACTGGAACGAGGAAATTAAAATACATTCGCACGCCTGTGTCCCTCTGCTACGACTGGCCTCAACAATTTTTTTAATGCATTTATTAGAAAACAATTACAACTGAAATGATTTAGAATGTTCCATTGTTTATACGTAATATTACTTTGTAACTATTTCCAAGTCCTGAACTTCCTCTTTTTCTCACTTAACGGGTTATTATTAACTCGACAACATTTACTTGTGTGTAAAAGTTGGCAACTCGTGGGAAAGTAGCAACTTTTTGGTTAATATAACAAGATCTTTACTTTTTTCCTTATATTTCCTCGAAAAAACATTACCTTATTTTTTCCAATTATTTTTATTAATCAGAGAGCAGTAATGATCATTTAAAGATTAATTCATTTAAAAAGGAAACAAATTTTATATGGAAATTTAATTTGCGTAAACTTTAGAAATATATGTAAAATGCCGATTTTCGTTCGTTTCGTTCCCTGTAGAAATTTGAGAAATCCTCTTTAAGTATTCTCTTAAGCTTATGAAGAAACCTGTACCGTAATTCGTAGCTTCCTATACCCATTATTTGCACTTGAACTACAAGTATCTTAAATGAGCTTTTAATACATATTAGTTTTTCCTTGCTTCACCCGCGTGGTGTAACAGTATGTACCTTGGGTATAAGTTAAAAATAAATAAATAAAATAAAATATGCATGGCAATACACATAAATAACATAGTTAATTATGAATAATACACACCATATATTTTTAATACCAAATTAATTGAGACGAGTTCGTGTATTATCGTCCCGAGTGCCGCGACCGTCGTTCTGTCTATATAGGTGATGGTGATGTTTGGAAGGCAGCGGTCGAGTTGAACTTTTAAGTACTACGGTACTAATAAATATGATGCACATAAATATAAACAAGCGTAACAAGTACCTTCGGAAAAATCACACACAAACATCCCGGAGGGTTCAACGATGACTGTAAAGCTGCGGTCTGGTCGGAATTCACGGTGTAGAGGCGGGGCGATGCCCGTACTCTTTCTTCCTTTTATTATAACTAGTTCGCAGTTATAGTGGAGAGGAAGATAGGACGCGCTCTTGGCTTTTCTTCGGACGAGCTTCGAGTTATGACAATGTTATATTGTCGAGTTTCAGTTATTTGAATTAATTTCTGATGGCAAATATTTTATTAAAACGATACCTTCTAATGGCATAATATAAAATTCTTAACACTGTTGCCTCTGAATCTCTAAAAGATTTTGGGTTCTTCACGATCACAACTATAAACGGTTCTAACCACTAGACACATCACGAGCCAAAGCATTATTTATTAAATAATATTTTCAAAGGAGTTTGGGATATCAGTTACAGTGGACGGAAATGAAAATGGGCTGGAAAACTAAATCTTGTGTATGAAACACCGTACTGTACTTCCACAGTTGATTTTTGATTTTTTGATTTGATTTTTGATTGTTGATTTAAATTTAATAAAATATTTGATATGTAAATTTCTTCGTTCTGAAAACGACATAGAGCGCATCGTTGAGTTCCGCCGCACACAATACCTCCAGAAAATTGGGAACGGAAGAGCCTTATTGAGAACGGAGTGTCTTAACACTAGTCTTCAGGTTCCGTCTGCCTGCACCGTGAAACTAAAAAAAACAATATTGTTTCACATCTAATAGGATTCGAAATTGCTACACACGCACGAAGGATAAGAAGGATTACCAGCAAATTGAAATTACAAGACGGTATTAAAAACGACGCATGAGATGATAAATTTTGCTTATTAATCTTTCCAAATCGGATATTGCTTACGTATTTCTATTGCATAATATAATTTAAAAAAATATCGAATCAATTTTTAACTTATTTTTATCTACACTGTTAATACAGCATATAGCAGGATACCTATTGTTAAGACATTCTGTTCCCCATTTTTCGGCAAATTTTCAAGACATTACGTGTTGAGTGGCAGAACTCAACGCGGCTCTTTCAAAAAATAATGAAAATTTATTCCTCCGAAAAGGAATCGACCCACAACCATCGAGCTTATATCAAACACTGTGCCACGACAGTCTCGAAATACATATCAGTTTCCGTTACAAAGTTCTTATCACAACAACATTTGAATGTCTTCCAATGATCGATGTTTATGTAATAGATCAATCGTACGTCTATACATATTATTATGTACATATAAAGCTGTTGAAGAATTTATATATCATTTACATACGGCTGGGCTATCGAAAAATATTATTATTGTTGATTTGCCAAAGAAAACTTTCTTCCAAGCACTGCCTGTTCGGTAAAAACTATTTGTACCTAATAAGGTGATTTATTTGTTTTGTAGCCTTTCCAAGTGACAAATGGGCCTAGTTAGTAGAAAGTATTAGTTAGAAACAGCAAATCAAGCGGTTAGTGACAGTTACTCTAAGAAATATATGAAGATTTTTTTTTCAATTTCAGGTTTTATTTCGCATAGAAAGGCAGGCTTGCTGCCTAGAACGCATGTTTCACAAATAATACTATAGCACCGTAGAAGTAAAACAGTATCTTGGTTGGTTTTCTAGGAGTGGAGTTTCTAACTTATTATATATCCTGTTTATTTTCTCCTCAATCTGATACAAGCGGAACATGCACATGTGTTACAAGAGCAAGGAACGGATAATAAGTGGGATTTGAAACAGTAATCATAGTTTCTACAATCTGACGCTTTCGTAATACGCCGCAATGGTCCTCTGAATATGAAGATTTAAGTAAAAAGTATTACTAAGCCCATACTTGTCGTTATATAGTTAATTTAAGTAAGAAAACACATTTGGTAATATTTAAAATAAAGATAGAATACTAATATATTCATTTTCTATTTTTATAATACAATAATATTAGTATTATTGTATTATAAGAAATAATATAATGCTTAATCTGAGACCGTCGTAGCGTAGTTTAACAGCGACTGACTGCAAACGCGATTGTTGTAGGTTTGATTTTCATTTAGGAATAAAATCAGCTTCACGCTGTATCCCGCACACAGCAGGGTTTCGAACCCACAACCAGTCGGTTTTACAGTCACACCTCATTTAGGAAATTGATTTATTTTCATTTCCTCGTTCTGGTAACGAGACAAAGCGAAATAAAACTTAAGTATGTATAATTTAAATTAAGTTATATATAAGTTTTATATTTCTCCATTACTCTAGGAATTGAAATAGCTTGAAAGTTAAAGTTACAAACTCATATGGAGAAATGTGGAGAAGTTATGAAAGATACATTCATTTGTGTTGAAGTGGAGTAGGCGTGTCATTTATTGTCATTACTTTCAACTTGTTATTAAAATTGTAAATTTCTGATAAATACAATGTAAAATTTTATACCTATAAATAAAAAAAAATCAAAATAAATCAGCTTCACCCTGTATCCCGCACACAGCAGGGTAGGCAGAGGGAACCTAGTGTTAAGACACTCCGTTCCCCACTTTCTGCCGACTTCTGGAGGCATTGCGTGTTGAGGGGTAGAACTCAACGCCGCGCTTAACCTCGACACCAGAGCGAAGAAATGGAAATATAAATTTAAGTAAATATTTCATCTCCTCGAGTGGGGATCGAACCCACAACCAGTCGATTTTGCAGTCACATCTAGTGCCGCTGCGCCACGACCGGCCTCTATTATACCTATAGCTTTTAAGTTTATAAAATGATGATAAAAATTGAGATTTCAAGCAAATATTTGCTTATGAAAAAATTGTAATCCACCATTTTGTTGCGGCGACCATTTTGGATTAACAACACTATTGATTATATGAAATTTTATTGCAGCTCAATAAGAGAACTAAGAACACACTCGGTTTGTTAAATAAAAGTTTATTAACTATTTGTACATATTATTTACTATATATTATATATTATGTACTCTGTAATTACAAAAATCGGCAAAGAGTGTTAAAAACTCTCGGATCCCCATTTTCTATCGAAATTTGGAGGCATTGCGCGTTGAGTGGCGGTACTCAACGCCGCGCTTTGCCTGGACACCAGAGCGAAGAAATGGAAATTTAATTCAAAGAAATTTTATAATTATAAATTCAAAATATATGTGTTACGTACATACAAAACTTTTAAGCTTTCCTTAATTACCTTTTTTAATTTTATTAACTTTGTAAAACAATATTAGTTTGTATACTCCTCTTGCATATTTCATATATAACATGCTTACCGTCATGCCGTAACTTTCAGCACATTGCATAGCGGCACCCAACGCCGCACTTTGAACACCATGGAGGGGAATTAAAAATAGCATATCTCGTGAGTGAGAGTCGAACCCACAACTGTCGCGTTTATACCCAGACACCAGCCAGTAGATAGATATTAGAGATTCAATAAACTTACTATTACTTTGAGGCCAGTCGTGGCGCAGGGGCACAAAGTGTGACTGTAAAATCGACTGGTTGTGGGTCCGATCCCTAATCGAAAAAATAAAATATTTATTTATTTTTAAACTTACAATTCGAAGAACTAGCAGCTTCTCTGCTTCGTGATACTCACTAGGTTTTCCTCTAAATTTGAGACATTGTGTGTCGAATGGCTGAGCTTAACGCTGCACTTTATCTTGCCAAAGGTTAAGAACTATCACAAATATTGATATTGATATATTGATTATTATTAGGAATTGCAATTTCAAAATAGTTCAAAATTCTATTATATTACAATATTCTTTATAGTAAAAACCGTTGGCCTTGCGATTCTATTACTTCATTTGACATAATTGGCCTTCGCGCGAGACTCGAATCGTTTTCCATTGTTTATATTTATATGAATAAAAACATCAATTAGTTATATTTTTTGTTTTGACATAAAATATAAATATTATTTAATAACTATTGTGGAAAAAGAGTGTCTCAACACTAGGTGCCTTCGGCCTATCTTACTATGAGCTAGATACAGCGTCAAAATGTATCGTAAGAAATAAAAAAAAAGGAGAGACATAAAGAAATATATAAAGAATATAATTAAAATGAAACTATCATACATCAATTACAATATACTTATCACATACATACATTTAATAAAACATACGAGCTCTACGCCAGTAGCGTTACGACCGTCGTGTGAGACGCACGTCGATGCAGTTGCGGTAGCTCTGAAAGTTAGTGAATACGTAATTAAATTCAAATTGTGTATAACTGTTTAGTTTTTTTTTTGTGAAATTAGTATTTTTGTTTGTTGCGGTAAGTGTCTTTTTTTGTAATTACGCGTCAGATAAAATAAAAACTTTTTTTTTTCAATATATATTTTTTTAGGATTCGCTTAAATTATCTCGGTATATTTATATTTCATGAATGATTCATAATTAATAAATCGAAAAATATATAAAATAAATTAAAATTAAAAATATATAATGTAGAGACGCTCTCTATCTACATAATATATTTTTGTATTCAAAGTGATAATCGTTTTCGACTAACAATTATTTATATTATTTTAGGTTATAACTTATCACTCCTTCAATATTCATTTAAAGTGTTCTTATATATAATATAAATTTATTTGCTTATAAATGTTTAAATATACCTACTTTTTTTAAGCAGGGTTCCTCCAGTATAAAACCCTGCCTAGTATTAAAACGCTCAGTTCCAAATTTACTTCCGTATTTTCAAAATATGGTAAGTGGCAGAACTTAACGCCGCGGTTCGTCTACCAGGGCGGGGAAATAAATAAATTAAAATAGTGATTTATATCTGTGACGCGTTCACTTATTTTATCATACTTTAATAAAATCTTAAATATAACACATCTTTGTAAAAATATTCCGTTCCATTTGTTGGAGTAACCTGACCCTACTTTTTGTGATATTAAATTAGAATTTATTTTTAACACGTGTTTAGCCTGAAAGTGTTATTCAACAAGAAGGAAAGAAAAGTATTTTTTAGAAAACGTGTAAATAATTTTACGAAGCGGGACTTCAATCTGCGCTTGCAACTGTCCAAGCACTCTGAACTAAGCCGTACATTATTTCTTATTCGTTATACATTCATTCGTTATATATGTACATGGTATGGCTTAAAATGTTTCTTAGTTCCTATAATATAATAAATCGAGTTTTTTGATATCTTCTTTGCAAAGTTATAAAATAATATTATACACAGATTACTTTTCTTACCATATTATATAGCTATAGCATATTTTGTAGCTTTAAAGATAATATTGAGGCCAGTCGTGGCGCAGCGGCACGAGGTGTGACTGTAAAACCGACTGGTTGTGGGTTCGACCTCCACTCGAAGAGATAAAATATTTACTTAAATTTATATTTCCATTTCTTCGCTCTGGTGTCAAGGTTAAGCGCGGCGTTGAGTTCTGCCACTCAACATGCAATGCCTCCAGAATTCGGCAGAAAGTGGGGAACGGAATGTCTTAACACTAGATTCCCTCTGCCTACCCTGCTGTGTGTGGGATACAGCGTGAAGCTGATTTTTAAAGATAATATTAACCATTTATAAATTAAGTAAAGAATATTAAGAACTAAACAAAACCGAATATTTTTTTCACTTTAATAATCCTAAAATTGATCTTACAAAAGAAAAAGTAAAATAAACAGTAAACTAGAGAGCAAAAACACAGCAAGTATCTCCAGGAAATTTGACTCCCGTTTCCAAATACAAATATTGTTCGGGTAACCGCAAAATTAATTTAATTATATGTTAATATTATTCAAGTCGATGCAAATAAGCGATAGCTGTTTGAAGCGTCCATTCCACTCCCGACATAGATAGACAATAAGGAAAGCCAAGATGCAAATCGAGATCATGATTATACGAATGTCTGATATTGGATGATGGGAAAGCAGAAATGACGAATGCCATTGTTTTTTCAAAAAAATTCAAATAATTTTATTCAAAATAAGAAGTTACATGCGTCATTTTTTGAACTGACGTTTGAAGCGAGTGTTTTGGGTTCAGCGGGTACTGATAGTACAGTGGTTGTTGGATCAGTGGGTACTACACGATTACGCTAAATGCGATAGTTGAGGGATCGATATCAATTCATAGGAAGTAGAGGAAGTCTCGTAAACAGAATAATATCGAGATATAGACAATTAAAAGTTTTAAATTATGTTTTTCATTTTTTATATTACAAAGCATAATCCATTTATATTTTTTACATAAACAAATAAAGTATAATGTCTAATCCTTAAATTTTAGCACAAAATTACAAGCGAGATTCGCAAATAAAATTGTAAAACAGTATCAAAGGCAAACATTGTTTGTACATGAAGAAATTACCGACGAACAAAACGCTTAAGCGTATAAAGAGAATTTCAATGGGGACGTATTCATAAAAGATAAACGCTTCTAACAATAAAATAAGTGAGTATTTGCGTTTGAATTTTAGGGTACCTCAAAAGGAAAAAAAAGATAAACCTTATACGATCACTTTGTTATCTGTCTGTATCAAACTAAAAATAATATGAAACATTCTGGTTTTCGGTCTTTTAAAGCACAAAGTGAGGATTGCACTGACTTAAAAAAGTCAGTGCAATCAAAATATACGAGTATGCGTGGTTTTTGCTGCATTTTATATGGTTTTTTTTTTGCGTAATAAAAAAACTATAAGGATACTTCTCAGGAAGTGAGAAATTACAATATAAATAAAGAAAAAATAATAAAAAAATGAAAATTTAATTCTATTTCATAAAAAAAAATATTACTATTATAATTTATTATCGTAGATCATTTCATACAGAATATGTGCCTACGCCCGCAAGTTAAGTTTATCAACTTTTAAACTTTTATAAGTTGTTCTTTTCGTTGGCCTACTAATCTTGAAATTGGTACGGAATTCTTGGTGGGCGAATCCAATTGGCACTTGACCGGTTTTTATATTAATGGCTATTTGTATTTAAATATTGTGGAACATGTATTTGGAATATTAGGACTTATTATATTTTATTTTATTTGGTCGACACGACCATGCAATCAAATTTAAGAAGTAATTTCATATTTTTTCTCCATTTTCAATTAAAAAGAACATATTAAATATTAATTCATTTCCTCGAGTAGGAATCGAACTCACAACCTGCTGCGTTTACACCCGCACGTTCCCCTGCGCTACGACTGGCCTCCTATATATGTTACCTTGATATATCGAAATAGTGAAATTTCCAATTATAACGCGGATTTTTGAAAGTAAACAACGAAACTATTCACTTGCAGTTAATACATCGTTTTGTATACAATCTGATTTCCGTTACGTTATAGAACGAGTCGCTATTTTCTTTAATGCGTTGTTGTCTAGTATCTTAGTTTGATTTGTTTTTATTTTTCGTTATTTAGCTTAATGCTATATTATGGATAATATGGTAAGGTAAAGATAACCTAGTATTAAGAACATCCAATGTTCACGCATTACGTGTTGAGACCTTTTTTTGGATTGGCAGGAGGAAAATTAGAATAATTCATTTCCCCAAGTGGGAATCAAACCCTCAAGTATATTTCAATATAGAGTTTAAGATTAAGCAACTGTAGCTCATTTCACTTAAGTTTTGCTGAATGTAAACGCTAATACACACAGGCACAGCATCTAGAGTGGAGAATGGAGTGAATCCTCTACCTACCCAGCAGGGTACAGTGTAAAGCTAAGGAAATATATATATATATATATATATATATATATATATATATATATATATATATATATATATATACATATATATATATATATATACATACATATATATATATATATATATATATATATATATATATATATATATATATATATATATATATATATATATATATATATATATATATATATATATATATATATATATATATATATATATATATATATATATATATATNATTTATATATATATATATGTATATATATATATTTTATAAATATTTATTACAAATTAGATACCTCTACGGTATTGATTTCCAGTACCTATATAGCTAGCTATTTTTGAAAAAGAGTGTTGGAAGATGAATTATATTATTATTCATAATATTGTATAGTCAATTCATTACTTGATAGTGGATATACAGTGATAGATTCTTATATATTATAATATTTAGCAGTAAAGAATTTTAAGTATGTCGTGTATAACAAAGACTGCCGACTAGACGATGTTCAAGACTATTTTTATTTGATTATAGAAAGCGAAACAAGTGGATATTGACGGTAGAAGTGAGGTGGTATCAAAATATCTTTATAAAATTCGCTAGTAAAACAGCTCAATAATTTTTCTTTACAAAACTCGTAACACTCGTTATTTAAGAGTTTTACGAATTTTATACTATGACAGACAAAATACAGATGAAACGTCGAGGCGTAGAACGCTGAAATTTGACCTTGAAGAGAATTCTCGAAATTCTAACGGGAACGGGAAAGAAATATATTTTAAATTATATTGTTCACTGAAACAAAATTGTAGACCGCCACTAGCTTATAACAATTCAACAGTGTTTTGTTTTATTTGATTTGAAATTGATATTTTGATCCATTCTTTGTATTTCTGGCTTAATTACATTTTTTTTTTGATCGAATACTTTCTTTTCACAAAGGGAACTCGAGAAGATGAAATTTAAGAATTGGATATTGTTTTTTTGAAGTTAATTAGTAAAACCGTAGTGATATTTCTCCAAGTCTATATTTGATTTATGAGCTCGATCTCTTGCTTCCAGTCTTTGTCAGTTCCTTTACTTGCTTTTATCTTTAGACTGAAACTACTTTATGAAGAAAAATATACAAAACTTTTATGAAATTCGTGGATTTTCTTAACATTAATGTAACATAAAAATATTGACTAATCAACACCCACTATTCACATTCTAAATATAAAATAATTATTTTTTAATTGAAACAAAATAGGTCGTGGCGAGGGGCATACGCGTGTGACTGTAAACGTTGTAAACGTACATGTTGTGGGTTCGATTTCCACTGGGAAACGAAATATTAAATATATTTATCTCTTCGCTCTGGTTCCGTCACTCAACACGTAATGGCCCCAAGACCCCAAGACTTAAAGAAAAATATAGAACGGAGTGCTTTAGCACTAGGTTCCCTCTGCCTACCCTGCTGTGTGCGGAATACAGCGTGCTAGTAGCTACTATTAATTTAAATTTACAAGAAACACGTTAGCAGTTTCTTAATCTTTTATCCTTAAATGACAGTAAAACTTGCGTTTCGCGACTAATTAAATACTGAAATATAGTACGTTCTACATGCTTTAATGTTCTACTTCAGTGCTTTCAGTGACTAAGGCACTTATGCGCTTGCAGAATGTACAGTACCTAACTGCATACTTTATAACGGGATGATATACGCTATAAAACTTGCAAAGTGTAAGTCAGACTCGCTATTTGAAGGTTCCGTATGAATTTTATAATTGTAGGTCAAAAAAAATTTGCGTGTGTACACACTCATTTTATATAAAATTACTACAAAAATAACTTTGTAATATTTCATGAATGTTCTCTATTTATAGCGTTCATTAAAACTTTAATTTTAAGGAACTCTAGACCTGGATGTTTGATATTAATTTTGCCTTGATACTTTAACGAGTTCTTGAGAAAAAGTGTATTGATTAAGATAAACACCTTGAAGTGTGAACCTTTAAAGTTTCCATTTTTTTCCGTAGGGAACGGAACCCTAAAAATGTAAATATTTAAAGTAAACTGACTAGTAAAGTGAAATATTGAAAGGTAGAGTGAAGGTTAAGTGGCTTACATTGTATAGTATACGGTTCTTGCGATGGATGGGCACAACTTTTGTAGTGAAAATGAAAATCATTTTATATTTCATGAAAAATAATATATTTCTCTATGAAAAATAATATATCTTTTCTAAATTATTAATGTAGGATCACGTAAATTAAATATAAGGATTTTTTTAAATTGATGTTGCGATAAAATACGTTTAATTTTGGACGTTATTAAATTGATGGTCTAAGCCTGAATGCGAGTAAAAAAAGTTTTGTTATTTGAAAGAAATTATGAAAAAACGTGAAGACACAAGATAAGTGTCTTCACGTTTTTTCATAATTTCTGGTAAGATGAAGAACGAGTGAATGAAGTGGTATATTTGGGATATTTACTAGAGATGGAAGATACGAGATGGATGCGAAAAGGTGTATTGCTGCCAGTAAAAGAAAAAATGGTGCCTTACATACATTATTGAGACGGCGAAATGTCAACACAGCTGCCAAACGTGCAGCTGTGACGACGTTATACGGCAAAGAAACAGGTGTATTACAGAACAAGAATGAAAGAAAGACGAATGCTGTGAAGATAGAGAAGCTAATCAAATTCGCCACATAGATACAGATTTTTTTTTGAGAATCTAAAAAAACGTGATCAGTTGGTTTGGCCATGATGAAAGAATGGCAAAAAAGATTTATGAAGGAGAAGTGAACGGTAAGAGAAGTAGGGAACCGAGATCTCCTCGGTTGACCTTCGAAAACACAGTATCCAGGATACTGGAGGAAGATCTCGTGAAAAGTATGAGGACCCCTCAAAGTGTGTTTATAAAGAGGTTGATGAGAGGGAAAAGAGGTATGCAGAAACCGTAGCGTTTTGCGCTCCGTTCTATCTGACTACCCCGCTAAAGATACAGCGTGAAGCTAAGTTATTATTAAAATTTAACCTAATCAATCCAAAAAACATCCGCAGCTTCCCACTTTCCCTTTTTCTTGCATTCCATAATAATAGGGAGGACACCCCGTTCCACACTTTCGGCCTAACTTTCGCGATATTATGTGTTGAATGAAAATTAAACGCCGCGTTTTTTCTACCAGAGCGGTAAATTGAAAATAAATTAAGTATAATAATTACACCAAGTAAGAATCGAACCCACAATAATATAAATATTAAATGATAAACAACACTTTCTCAAACCGTTTATTTCAAACGTCAACAAAAAGCTACAAACGTCTCAGTCTTTCTGACAGCTTTATTCATCACCCACTCGTATGTAATTTTGCAACTTAAAATTACGCGTAACGCGGAACGTCGCGACTGTCATTTGTCACGGACGTGACGTCACGAAGCTTATTTGACATATAATTTACTTTGTCATCCGATTGTAAGCGAACCAAAAGGAGTAATGTGTTTAAGCCATGACTTGCAGAGAGAGCAAATAGTAGAACAGTAGGGTGACATGGTTAGTTCCCTGCCAGACACCCCCAAAGCATATAAGCTATAAGCGCCAACGAACATATTAGGCGTAAGTAATATATTTTATACTTTAACGCTTTTTTACGATTATAATATAGGGCTGTTTGGGGATTAAAATCATTTTAAGTGTCTGACAATATACAAACGTAATTTCTAATATTATTCACAAGAAAATATAAAAAAAATAACTTTATAATTAAACGATAGTTAGATACTTTTTTTTATTTTAATTCTTACTTACACTACAGACTTATGGTCCGTACCTTTTGTTATTTTTACATTTCTTTTAATACTTTTTTTTCTGTAGATATTACCTAGAACTAGACTTATGTTATATACATATATTTCTATATTTATACAATACTATTTTTACTTAGATACTATTTTTGGTATCTTAGTTACCTAATAACTGCCAAAGTAACCGCCACTCGAACTGCATATTCTCTGATAGTACTTACCGGTATTGGGTGTATGCGCACAGAAAGTTTCAGGCTTTATAAAATAACGAAGATCTGGCTACTTGTATTGTACTATTGGCTCTTATATGTTTACACATATTAGTCCGATTCGCACAACTGAAATTCTGAAAACAAAACATAGGGTGGCGCTGAGTTCCGCCACCCAACATGTAATGTGTTGAAAATGGGCAGATTATTGGGAACACAGTGTATTTACAGTAGGTTCCCTTTGCCTACCCTGCTATATACGGGATACACAATAGACCTGAAAGAAAATGCAAGTAAATTAACATATTTGTAACTATGTCACTTACAGTCAACTTAAGAAAATCTAAATCTGTTTAAAATACTACATTAAGATAATTACCATTACCTTTGGTAAAACCGTTGAAAAAAAAACAAGAAAAAATATATACAAATTACAATATTTCTCATTCACATTGAAAATTTAATTTCGACTAACGACTTTCAGATCAAAATATATCTCCAGGCATCGAATTCATTAGGAATTGATTGAAAGAGCTGGCTTTTATAGAAATTCTTTTCAACGTTTACTATAATAAATATTAAAATTATGACCCAGTTCGGTCTATAGGTTATTTTAATACAGTTAAGTTGGTAAGCCTATATTGCAAAAAGTGTTTTTATGAAATATTGCGAAAACCTACCTAAGGAATAATATAAATTTATAATAATATTCTTTTTAGTTTCATGCTGTGCTTCGAACATACCAGAGTAGGCAGAGGGAACCTAGGAACCTAGTGTTAAGACACTTTTTATCTCATAACGACACTTCAACCGTTCCCCACTTTCCGCTGAAATCTTGAGGCATTGCGTGTAGGGTGGTGGAACTCAGCGCCGTGCTTTGTCTCGTTACCAAAGCGAGGCATAAAATAACATCATCTTTTCTTAATTGTGGTGAAGGTATTATACAAGGAACTGTGTCTTAACACTGGATGGCACATAACTCAAGATAACGTTTTTTAACCATCAAAAGAATGAAATTTGATTGAGGCCGTTGTAGCACTGTGGCACCAGGGTGTGATGCGACGTTTGTGGGTTCAATTCCCAGTCGTCATCACATCGCTCTGGTAACGAGGTAAAGGGAATGAAATGGAATGGAATGAAGGCTGTCTAAACACTAGGTTCCCAGGTTTCCTTTACCTACTCTGCTATATGCGGGACTCAGCGTAAAAAAATAGATTTGAAGCTATAACCATAGCTTTCAGCTAAATAAGTTCCAACTAAACTGTACCACGATGGTTCTCTAAGCAAAACATAGAAATTACCAAACCAAATTTGATTCGATTTGATTGATAATTAAATAAAAAAAAAATATAATAATAATGTTTTAAGTTATAGACCGAGATATACAAGACGAGGATCTATATGTATAATGATAATATATTATATAATATTAGTGTAATGACAGACAAAACCGCAGAGCAACTAGTTATTAAGGATTTAACGATTTATATTAATAAATATTTGACTCTAATAGCTGAAGAAACATAATATTTAACTTATAATAAAATTATCTTCGTCTTTTTTCACTAAATGTCAATATCAAGGTGTCGAAAATCGAACAACTCGAATCCATTCTTCTGTGAACAGCCAGTGACAGACTACAAATTGCTTTTTAGACAGACGGACAAAATATACTCATCACTTATCACTTCTCGCTCGTTTTTTGCTTACGCTAAAATGGTATTACGCGTTTAAATGCGTACTAATCTATTTTTGTAATAAGATAAACAACGTAGGTACATATCGGTCATAGTCGTAAAGTGTATTCTAAGAAGGTTCCCAGGTTCTTAACACTAGGCAGAGTAAAGCGAAGGAGCCTGGGGAACAAACCTTAATGAGAACGGAGTGTGAAGACACTTCCCCACTTCCGCCGAATAGTTGTGGTATTCCTAATTGAGCTCCAGAATTCAAGGCTGCGCTTTGCCTTGTTACTAGAGAAAAGAAATTAAAATATTGAGTGGGAATCGAACCACAACCGTCGCTTTTACAGTCGCACGCTTATGCCAATGCGTCATGATGGCCTCATATTTTGTATGTTTTATCTCATTTCTCCGAGCATGGAATCGAATAAACAACTACTGCGTGTCAGTCATTCATGTCCCTAAGCGTAATAATTAGATATTAAGAATTTATTTTGTATTTAGTTTCATTACATTTCTTTCCCCATTTGACAGAATGAGTATAAAATCCATACACTCCATTCTACAACGTCCGCCCTAATTCGAGACATTGCATGTTAAAAAGCAAAACTTAACTATACATATAACAAAGGAAATGAAAATTATTTAAATATAATACTTCAACAGAGAGGAGATTGAACTGATAGCCGCGTCAACGTCGCTTCAACAGCAAAATGCCCACTGTACTACATAAATCTCATTTGCATACTTACCAATTACATTTTTACCGCCACCATAACTTATTTATCATTTTTAAAATTAAAATTTTTAGTTTCCCGCACACTTAGCAGGGTAGGCCGATCAAACCTGGGAACCTAGTGTTAAGACACTCCGTTTTCATTAACCAAGTGAGGAAACGAAAATATAAAATATTTATTTTTCTCAAGTTGGAATCGAAGGGAAGCCACAACCTGTCACGTTTAAGTGGCACTCACGTAACCCTGCGCCACGCCAGGCCATAATTAGCATTAGATTCCACAAACTACACGTTACGATACATCATATATTATCAGTTTAGTAGACTAGCTAGTCTGCATTTTCAGCTGAAAATATACTCATTGACCCTCGACGACAGGGAGGCTCTAAACAAAGTAAATTTAGCTAGTCTAGTGCACTTTATTTGTGAGGTGAAGTCAAAGCCCACTTCGAAACAACGATCGATGGTCGAACAATATATGGTTGAGGTAAAATACTTTGAGCTCATGTGTTGTATACCTTGAAATTAAAATGAAATCAGCTTCACGCTGTATCCTGCATACAGCGCGGAAGGCAGAGGGGGAACCTAGTGTTAAAACAATCCGTCACCGATGCGTGGCGAAACTTAATGTCGCACTTTGCCTCGACACCAGAGCGAAGAAATATAAAATATTTCATTTCCTCGAGTGGGGATGAACTCGCAACCACTCGCGTGTACTCAGACACACTTGTCCCTCTGCACCACGATGGCCTAATGTACCTATTTTATCATGTATAATTTAAAATACTTATTGATATTTGTTAAAATATGAATATTTTAAATTATACATAACTCTGCTCTATATATGTTATGGTGGTGGAGCTTTATATCACATAAAAACTTTACATAATAGTATATATAACTTTATATAATATATCGCATAAAAACTAAACAGGATATTTCAACAGAGTAAATTTCGAACCCGCACCCTACTTCGTCTGTCTGTAAATACGATAGTTGTAGGTTCGATGCTCACTCACGATATTGATTAAATGTAAATTATTTTAATTTCTCCCCCCCCCCCCATTGGACGAAGCACCGCGTTTCAACCATTAAATTTTCACAATTTTCAATCATTTGGCAATGTTAAGAACAGAGTGTCTTACCACTAGATAACTCAGTAACTATTCTGTACGGAAAAATGTGACACCGCTGAGTTTTAATTAGGAGTAATCTACCATCTAATATCGATAACACAAGGAATTTTTAGTGGCATAGTTTCTAAACTTTTATTTATAAACTCTATAGAACGATGAAGTATAGAGCCAGTTGTCAGTGAATTTGAATGGAAAACTTTCTAATGGCTCCGCACCGAGATAGTTCTGAAAAGCAATTTATCCTTAGATATTCGTTTTAATCTCATAAGTTTTTATAACTCCATTATTCATCTGAGAACATCATGTATGGAAGTCTGTAATGTTTCAAATTATGGTGTTGGTTCTCCATTCAGGGAATGATTTTCGTTTTCGAGTTCTTAAGAGAGAGAGAGAACATAAATAACGGTGTTAAGTTCCGCTACTTAGTGAATTCGGGTGAAAACCAAGAACGAAGAGTTTCAACACTACATTTTCTTCGTTTATCTTGTTGGAAAAAAATATACGAAATTGTGAAATAACGAAAAAATTAAGATAGATAACCAATACTAGCAACGGCGAATCCACTATGTACTTTCTATCTTTAGAAAAAAAATTAATTGAACGTTTAATGAGGCCGTCGTGTGTGGCAGTGGCAAAAGCGTGCGACTGTAAGCGCTGCGGTTATGAGTTCGATTCCCACTCGGGGTAATGAGATATTTTATATTTTCATTTCCTCGCATTGGTATCGAGGCAGAGCGCATTCCGCCACTCAATACTCAATGCCTCTAGAATTCGGTAAAAAATGAGAAATTTTATTTTTGATTGTATTAACATTTGGTGCTCAGGTTGAACTTTAAAAAAATTAAGCTTTTTATAAGCAAAAACAAGAAGAGAGCTTTTAAATTGGAAAGTTTAAATGAAAATTAAGAGCATTCTTACGTTTCATTTTACATTGCTCTTAATAATAAATATTTTTTAAAATATTTACAATCCGTTCAAAAACGATATCAATGTTAAATTTTCATTTTAAGTTAATTTTTTTTTGTTCAATGAAATACATTCGAAATTGTGCGATTCCGTGAATTTATATATTTATATATTTATTATAAAATAATTAAAAAAAAACAATTATACAAAAAAATATCATGGACTCAAGGCGATTTAAATACCTACCGTTTGGTATATCTATTAAGATTTATATTTAACATAACAATGTAAATAAAAATTTTAGTATACAACATACATTTCTATTAATTTTTTATTTTTTATTTACTTCACAAAAATACTTTTAAAGATCAGTTGTGGCAAGTGTGACTGTAAATGCGACTGGTTGTGCTCACTCACTCTCAGCACACAATGCCTTAAAAATTCCGCGGAAAGTGAAGAACGGAGTGTCCTAACACTAGGTTCCCTCTGCCTACCCTGCTCTGTGCGGGATACAACGCGAAGTTGATTTATATTTTTTTTACAAACATACTTCAACATTTCTCACAATAACATAAAAAAAGATAACAAGACAATATAGTTCCGGAAGTATTTCGTCTGTTCAAACAGTCAATAAACACAGATCTATATTGTATGAAAATACATAAACTATATATCGATATGGTGTGAAATTGCCACCGATCTCACATTATCTGTATCCAATATCTTCGAATTATTATTGCTCTAATATTGTTGGCCTTTGATGGTTTCGAGTGTAAGAGTTGACGCTCTGCTGAGTTTACTTGTCGTAAACTACAATATGTTTCTTTTGAACGAAAATAAACCTTAACCCAATTAAATATATTTTAAATTAAGATATGTCGTATGTCATTATTATAATTATTCATTCTTTTGCTTAATGATCATTACTAGTTCGAGTCCTACTAAGTATATACGATAGGAAGGTTAGGCTTGTATTATTAATAATAATTATTATTGACGTTTGCTATAATAAATAATTTGAGTATATTTCTCGACAACATTTTTGTTCTAAGATTCGGCGACTCGTACTTCTCGTAGCACGAGTGTTTTAAAGAAAATAAACATAATTGAGGATTTCGATTTTTAGATTTTTTTGCTATTGCTACCGTCAAACTTGTCTATTTCAATTATCTATATATATAAAAGGACTTGTGCTGACCGACTGAGGTAAGACGCACGCAGAGCCGTAACCGTTGTGCGTAGAAACGTGAAATTTGAGCAGATGTTTATTTTCATATTCTGGACATCCACTAAGAAGGGAATTTGAAAAATTTTAACCCTAAAGGGATGAAATAGGGGTTGAAAGTTTGTATGGAAAAAAAATTTAATCTGTACCGATTTTTATAAAATTTGAAATTCAGACTCTTAAAAATATTTCATTGAACACGTGTTTCATGGTTTTTAAGAATTCACCCCCTAAGGGTTCAAATAAGGGGTTGAAAGTTTATATGGAAAAATCTTTAAATTGCCACCGATTTTTATAAAAATTTAAATTCAGACTGTTAAAAATATTTTATTGAACACGTTTTTCGTGGTTTTTTTTAGAATTCACTCCTAATAAGCGGGCGAAGCCGCGCGTGTCCTCTAGTATAATATAATTGATAGATTCATATTTAAAAATTAATTTATCACTATACCTTAATGTATCACTATATCTTATATAGTGATACATTAAGGTATAGTGATAAAAAAATATGAATCTGTATATGATTTGAAAAAGAAATCTTGCTGAGTTTCTTGCACCGATTTTCTCAGGTCTGAGGCTTTAGTAACTTTAATGAACAGGTGTTAAATAATTTGACGTTCATAAAATCAATGAATAAATCTGCTTCATGCTGTATCCCGCACACGGCATGGTACGCAGAGGGAATCTAATGTTAAGGCACTCCGTTGCCCACTTTCCGCCAAGTTCTGGCGGTGTAGGGGACAGTGCCCTGTGCCTACTTGGGTAGGGAATACTGCCCTTCCTGAATTGTAGAAATAAAAGAATGGACTGTATAAATAAATATGTATTCAAATAAAAGCCCGACAATGATAACGGCTATGTGGGACTTGAAGTGAATAAAGTTAAAATGTAAGTGAGGACGTGTGCCCGGTCGCTCCGGCCGTCCCTGCTCCCCCCGCCGTCGCTCCGTCGCCGCGCCCCGCTCTAAAGACGCGCGATGCAATGCCCGCGCGCAATGGCAGGCGCAGAGTCCTCAATAATTATGTTGATTGCGGCGCAGTTAGTTGATTTCGTAGTATATCTATTGCCTCCTCATCTTTATAGGAAATAGCCATTTTGATGTTGTGTTCCACTATATCAGTCACGGAACCTGCATTTGCCCGGCGAATGAACCTGCCGATAGCGTCTTCCTCGGCGTCAGTGTAGTAGATGCATCCTTTTGTATGCCTTGTTAANTCATTTAGCACTTTTGACACTCGCGAAATTGTTCTTTCACTTATTCACTGAGCTTCACGTTTCTTTATAGAAATAGCTCACTTTCCATATCAGAGACGTCCCAAGGATACCTTCACCGTCGGTATCCCACCGCTGCCACCAAATTTGTTATGAGGATTTTGCTTAGCCACTTTTTAAAAAAGAATAAAAAGATTTAAAAAGGGAATAAAATGTTTATTGAGAAATACTTATAACAATAATACTTAAATTGATTAATTAAAATGGCAAGTGTCACGCGCGGATGTTAGGAATGAACTAAACTAAAATTTAATCTTAGTCAAAGAAGCTCAGCAGAATATGCTGACGGGGAAATAAGGAATTATAGGACTAAGGGTTACTATATACAGAACTAGTATATAACAGCCCCCAGGGATGAGAGTAAACTTACCCCAGAAGGGTTAAGTTTATGTGACTGTGGTTCGGATTCTAGGTAAGGAAATTGGAATTCTGGCGGATTCGACAGCTTCTGAGAGTTCCTCAGTGTTAGAAATATTATTTTTATTTTTATTAAAAATGTTTCGACATTTGCCAGTCTTTACAATATACTTATAGCCAAAGATTAGAACTATAATTATAATTATGATGCATATTATAATAGTAGTGTATGAATAGTATTGGCCATACAAAACTATATGTGGTTTTTTAATTAAACCATCCAACTCTGTTACAATATGATTAGTATCAACGTTATGTTGAGATGAAATAGAATCAAGGTTAATATACGTTAAATTATAAGTATGAATGTAAGATTTTGATTTTAAAAGTTTTTCTGAATTACAACAAGAATCATTTAATAAATTGAAATTAGTAATATTTGGTCGTAAATTAATTACTTTTGTATTTTTAGGTATTAACCTCGAATCTTTATAATATGCTATACAATCTATAGGTAAATTTAAAATACCTGTACCAGATATTGTTAATTCTTTAATATTTGAACTTTCACAGTCAATAGATATTTTAGACGGATTTGTAATTACATATATCCATTTATTATTAGACAAAGGTTGCCAAATTTCTAAGTGACCTTGGAGAAATTTGGTTTTACAATTTAGAGGAACATATTTTAAAACTTTTGAAAATATTTCCGATTCGCAGATCGGTGTAGTTAAACTAGAATAAACATTAGGAATAGTACAAATATAATCAAACTTATTTAATAACTTACAACTACTTAGGTTATCTAACCTACAGTAATATGATCTATCTCGAGTTATAGCTAAATATTTAATTGAAGGAATGATTGTTGTATAAGTATNTTCATACATCTATCCAATCTCTAGATTGGATAGATGTATGAAACAATCTAAGATTGACGTTGGAGATAGGTTATTAATATTGGGCGTTAGTAGATTTGTGTCTGTGTGCGTCAGTCTTGACAAATGGTGTTATATTTTGTAGCGACAATTTTATTTTAATTATTTTATTTGAAAAAGTCACTTTTTCATTTTTAGAAAAATCTCTAGATAAAGAGAAGTTAAAACTATGGTTTCATTTACAGTGGTGATGACAAAAACACTCGGTATAATTATTTCTTTTGTTAATTTGAATAGATATTGATAGGTAAACAATACTTTTATTATTTCAGATGAAAACAACATGGCACCTACAAGTAAAAAACAAAAATTTAACAGAGAAGAGGTGTATTATAAAAAAAATAAATTGTGTCGCGACATCGTCACGACCACGTGGAAGACGCTATTGTGGAACTGTAACTTAACCGCGTCGGTTTTTACTATTACGACAGTTGACCAATTGTGACTCGTTAGCACATCGGTGCCTTTTTCTGTTCTTCATCCTTAGTTGGTAAAAGATTCTTTCCTTTCCAGGGTGAAAGTGTGTTGAAAGTGTGGATATCTTTCAGATCTCTCGGTACTGGTGTCACCATGATGTTTTTAATATAAAGGGAATGTACTGTTTTTGTGAAGAATATATTCCGGGGTACATTTCTTGTAGGGTATAGGCGACGTCCGTGGGAGTTCTTTGAGTACATAATAAGTTCTGGCTAGTGTGTGGCAAACCAGTGGCAGTCTGCGGTAGAACATTTCGATGAGCTTCTCTCGGTCTATATATGATAACTGGTTCACGTCTTCCGTTATAAGAATCTCTTTTACTTCGGATATTCTAGCTGCTATCACTATCGCTCCAAAGTGATTTAGTAGCAACTCGTCTACTGTCAGACGATAGCATTTATTTGAATCCAATTTAGCCCCGTTTACCAGTTTTGCAGCCAAAGTGTGTATTTTATTTTTCACCAGATTCGCTATACGCATCAAAAGCTTCTGTCAAATTTCATTGCAGTGAGCTACTTCTATAGTACTGGTGACAGCCGTGTAGCCGTCCAAATCAAACTGTTCCTGTCTATGTCAGGGAGTTTTGCCACATCCGGGAACACTGTTGACCCACTGTTTCTTCGTTACCTTCCACGCACCCGACGAGACAAGAATTCAAGTAAGCACTTTTTGATCATATTCCTCAAAGTCAGCAATACGGACGGCACTTTGTTTAAACTGGACGAAAACGACGTGTTGGATATACCATTAGTGCATATACTAAAAAAGCTTCCTGTTCCAAACTTTGTAATGACTTGTTTCGTTCTTAATCACTATAATACTAAAGATTGAGTTATTTAGAAGATTTTTCGTTGCAACTGAAAAGTAGATTGCTAATTTTGTTTATAACCAAAATGAGTTTTGTTCAATATTTCTTAATAACTAAATATTGTCATAACTGTCATTTGAACCTAAGATATTATTGCCATTATTAGACATTATAAATAAATAAATCAGATTCATGCTGTATCCCGCACACAGCAGGGTAGACAGAGGGAACCTAGTGTTAAGACACTCCTTTCCCTACTTTCTTCTGAAGTCTGGAGGCATTGCGTGTTGAGTGGCAGAACTCAACGCCGCGCTTTGCCTCGACACCAGAACAAAGAAATGGAAGTATAAATTCATCTCCTAGAGTGGGGACCGAACCCACAAACAGTCGGTTTTACAGTCACGTTTTGTGCCCCTGCGCCACGATTGGCTCCATTAGACATTTGTAATACATCTAAAACTCCATTATATTTGTAATACATCTAAAACTTCCTAAGAAATGTGTCATTCAATCAGTACCGTGTAAGCCTCGTCAGTTCCTTGGCACTTAAATTTACAAGAATCCAGATATTTTGAAAACTAGTTAAGAGAATGTTACTGGCCTGATTTAATATAGTATTGGTTATTTACTCTTATATTATCTCCCTCGTAAACAAAATTAGCGGTCGGGAATGAAGGTAAAAGTTGGCCAACTTTTGTAGAAGTACCCAGATACTAAATGTTGATGCTAACTTGCCAAAATACAACAGTGACAACTGCTTTTTAATCGGCTTAGCCGTATTTAAAATCATCATGAACAAAATCACTAACAAACAAACAATTTAAAAAAAATAATGAATGTACAGAAATCATCATCATCATGTTAGTCTTTTAATGCCCACTGTTGGACATACGCCAATGTACAGACAGGGATGAGTTAATTCGGAGGAAAGTGTGGAACGGCGTATTTCAACATTAGGCTCTTTCTGCGTATCTTGCTTAAGAGGAAAATAAAAACATAAATCTGTTTTAAGAAAATTATAAAAAGATATCTGATCAAACTAAAAGAAGTATTATTAAATATTAGGTCTATATAAAAAAAATAACCAACAGCCCACATCTAAACTCGGGTCTGGGGTAGAGTCCAGACTGGAGTCAATGTGACGTAAAACCGAATATTAAACGAGGCAGCGAACAATGTAAATAATCTTTACACTGTAAATACAGGGATTTTCACTACTATATTTTGAATAGTAAAATAGCAAATATATTAAAAATATATATGTATTCTTTATTGCATATATATATATCTGTATCATTTTATCATTATCGACGATTGATTGTGGATTCGATTTGCGCTCAGAGGAAATAATGATTTTCACTTTCTCGCTAAGGTAACAAGTCAAAGGGTGACATTAAGTTCTACCACTCAGCATGGTTCATATTTTTGTTTTTCCAAGTATTATATATTCTGCTCGCGAAGTAACTACCTTGTTTTGGTTTTCTTTCCGTTTCGCATATTTGAATCAAAAGTACCTGCTGTGAAATTGTTTCCTCGAGTTTATTAAGTTGGAACAGTATTGAAGTTCTTTTTTAGAGAACGCCTCGCCTTGCTTTCGGAATAACAGCGCACAATGTAAAGGAAAATTATGAATGGGAGATGGTTTATTTAGGCAAAAAAGTTAATATAAACTAAATTAGGCCTCGTAAAGTAATGAGACAGTGTTTGACAGTAAACGTGATAGTAGTGGGTTCGATCCTCACTTGGGTAAGATTATTATAAAATTATTTTCACCCCGAATCCCAAGAAATAGCAACAAAAGCGGCTTCCAACTTCGCCTCGAAGTTGGATAAAAAGTCAAGAACAGAGTGTCTGAGCATATTTTTCGGCCGTGTTACAGTAACAACAGTAAAAGTGACAAAATAAATGAGTTAGGTTGTTCATATCAAAGAATATTACATGCTAAAATCGACAGAGACTGGCACAAGGACAACCTGATGATAATCAATTTACTTTCCACTTCTTAGGGCCCGCCACACTTTAAGCACACTTTACGTGTCACCTAACGCCAACTTTTCAACTTTTTCTTGAGTAGGCAAAGTCAATCCGAAAAACTAATGTTAAGATACTCCGGTCCGATTTGGAAAACTGCGTACTTTGCCTAGTAATCAGAACGAGGAAATTAATTTATCTTACCTTAGCTAGTGGGTAGTCAGAGAGAACGGAGCACCAAATGCTACGTTCATACATTTATTCATACCTCTCTCGTCTCGTCCGTCGTCTGTCATCAACCTCTTCATAGATGCACTCCGGGGGGTCCTCGTGCTTTTTACATGTATCTTTGATACTGTGTTTTCTAAGGTTAACTGAGGTCTCCCCCTATCTCTGTCACCACTCACTTTTCCATCAGATATCTTTTTTGCCATTCTTTCATCACTCATTCGTTTGACGTGCCCAAACCAGCAGAGCACGTTCTTCTTCATTCTCACCGTGACATCTTCGTTAATGGTAGGTACCATTCTGTGTATCTCTTCATTGTGGATTCGATCAGCTAAGCTGACTCCGCATATCCTACGAAGAGATCGCATATCCACGGCATTCACCTTTCTTTCTTTCTTTCTTTCTTCTTCTGCAATACCCACGTTTTGCTGCCGTATCGGTACCAACACTGCATTGTGTACGGCCAAACTCTGGTCTGCTGAGGTTTCACCATCTCATCAATGCAGCAAAGGCTCCGTTAACCCTGTTACCGGCAGTAATACTCCTTTCCACATCCATCTCGTATCTTGCACTTTTACTGAACGTACTTGCTAAGTATACCACTTCATTCAGTTGTTCTAATATTTAGAAATACAGAGTAAATTAAAATAATAAATAGAGTGGTAATCGACCCCACAACATTTGTGCCCTGCGCCACGACGGCCTCAAAAATTAAAAAATGTTTACCGTGAAAGCTTTTGAAGCTCAGTTGGCAAGCAAAGCTTATCGCAAGTTTCTACTTCGTAACACATCCTAATAAACTTTCCATTGCCTTTAGTTGAATACACTCGCATATGTTCACTTCAATGTTACACCAAGTGTTGTGGTTTGGGTTATATTTATATATCTTTATTAATAATAATAATAATATAATTAAGGGCAGTCGTGGCGCTTTGACGCATGTGTGTAAACGTGGCAGGTTGTGGGTTCCATTTCCACTTGAGGAAATAAAATAGCCATTATTTTCATCTCTTTGCATTGGCAACGATGAAAAGCGCGGCTTTGAGTTCTGCCACTTAACACGTAATGCATCCAGATTTTTCTATAATAGCTTCATGCTGTATCACATACAAAGCAGGATAGGCATAGGGAACCTGGAAACCTAGAGCTGAGACACTGCGTTCCCTTAAGGACACTTCCATTTTCCATTTTTGCCTTCTTTCGTAATAGCATTACGTAATGATTGGCGGAACTCAACACCGCGCTTTGCCTCGACGCCAGAGCGACGAAATAAAAATATTAAATACTTTATTGCCGCCAGAAAAATGGAACCGCCAACCTATCGCGCTTACAGTCACATTTGCGCCCCTGCGCCACGACTGACCTCACAAAATTAGAATTATAAAATTTATATGTTACTTTAAAAAAAAATTATTACAATAACTAAGTAATCTATTCTATTATAATAGAACAACTACCAATATTAGCCGATTAACCAAGCTATTCCATATAAACAGTGCAGCGTGAGCTCTCACACTGTAGGTATAACATTTACATATCAATTTTACGCCCAAACAAACCTACTGTCAGCCACTTGAATTGGTTATTTATTCCAATTAATAGGTAACGTTCACATTAATATGTTAGTAGGGGTTATTTTTTTAGCTTCACATTGTATCCCATACATAGCGGAGTAAGCAGAGGGAACCTGGGAACCTAATGTCCATTAAGGCACTTCGTTCGCATTAAGACACTTTCATTCTCCGCTTGCCTACGAATTCTGAAGGCACTGCGTGTCTTGAAAATTGAGTAGAAAGTAGGGGTCAGAGTATCTTAACACTAGGTTCCCAGGTTCCCTCTCTCACCCTGCTATGTAAGAGATAAGACGTAAAGCAAAAACAAAAAGTAACAGTTATTCCATTCACACTTACGGCAACCTGTCAAAACAAAATTTATATATACTTTCCTCTCGACACCTTCTATTTGTATAGGTCACGTCGTACGTAAATTATTATTATGACGCTTGGAGCGTTGTTGTCTTTCACTTAAGATTAGTAAACAGAATTAAGATAAGGTTTTTATTATATAACTAGCGGCCTGCCCGCGGCTTTGCCCGCTTGAATTAGATGATTATTCATTTAAGAAATAGAGATATTACAAACAGCTTTAATTATTAATTTATTTATTTGGATAAGTATTCACTATATTCTTTGTAAAATAACTTATATTAGCTCCTGTACAGTTTTTAAATTAGTCTATGTATATTTTAAGTAAATATACAATTGGTATACAGAATATACATAGAAAGCACGTTTTAGGTATTTTTATATAATCTATTAAATAATCAATATTTTCGGTCAAGTTCAAGTCGTACTCATGACCCGAGAGTTTCGTACCAGTTTCAAGAATGGAGATACACCAAAAGAAAAACTTATTAAAGTTGTCATTTTGTATCAAATTAAGTACAGATTAAAATTTGTACCTAATAGTTTTTTTCTGTGACACAAATACAAAAAGTTGTCAATTTTTGAAAAATAATTTTGGAATTTTCCTTTATACGTGCCGTAAGTTTTAACTTCTTAACAAATTTCGTAATTGTGTATCAACGGGATGCATAAACCCTCATAGTTTATCGTCATTTGATTGCGATGATTTAGAAGATAGATTTTTTGTGCTCTAAGGGAATATAGACTTGAACATTGAGGTATCTAACCTTTCAAATAATTTTAAAATAAACAGTTCCTTAGCACTTTTTAATGTAAATAAGAAATACACGTGATTATTGGAGTGCTTTTAAGACAGTATAAGCTTTTAGGAACAGTAATATACATATATGAGTTTTGACGTTGAGTGCAATTTTAGGATTCCCGGGAAACCCAGGACTACGACTCCGATGTTTGTCCAGCTGTCTGTCTGTCACTAGAATCTCACTAACCATGGTAGTTAAATAGTTAAAATTTTCACAGGTGATGTTATTCTGTTGCCGCCACAACAACAAATACTAAAAAATAGAAAATAATAAATATTTAAGGGAACACATATACAACAGATATGATTTTTGCCGTTTTTATTGATAAATAATACGGAACACTTCATGCGAGAGTCCGACTCGTACTTTACTGGTATTTCTTTTTATTTTAAGTTGAGTTTTTGTTTTGGGTTGACTTTTTATTATGATCTTTTTTCTATAAAATTTCCTTAACTTACTATTATATGGCTAGTACTCTTTTAAAACCAATCGTAAGAACTTACAATTGCCTCCATAAGTCGTGGTGAATAAACTAACTCTTTCAACTAACATAATTAAGATGAAAGTCTTTGTTCTAGACGTCAGTAGAAGTAACAGTTGGCGTTTTATGTTTTCTGACATTTTCTTGCATTTCTTCGTTAGTTTTCAGTTTAATTGAAAATTAAGACATTTGAAGGGCGTCATGGGGTAATGGGGCAGTCTGGTTGTAAATGCGATGGTCGTGGGTTCAATTCCAACTCACGAGTATTATAGTATTTTTTTTTTATTTTCATTTGAGAATAAGACACTGCGTTCGCCTGCCAAACCATAATGTCTCGAAAATTGGGTGGAGAATGGGAAACGGAGTGTCTTAACTTGAAGTTTCTTCTGCCTAAAGGTAAGAAAGGAAAAGAACACTACAGTATTACACGGGAAAATGTAAAGCTGCTTGTCTTTTTTTAAATAAGATCTTTATTTTTTAAGAGACATTTTTATTATATACTACATTGGACTTTTATGGTGATTGAACCCATAACAAGCGCTATGTGTTTATGTATTGCATATTGGTTAGAAACATATTATAATGATAAAAAAACATTCTCTACTTTCCAACTAATTTTCGTTACACTGTAATGGAATGGTGGTATTATAAGCCGCGCTTTGTCTTATTATCAGGGCGAGGAAATAAAAAATATTCAATTTCTGAGTAGGAATAGAACCTACAACCGTCGCGCTTACATTGCAACTGCTGCTGCACCACGACAGCCTAGCTCAATTCGATGTTTTAAGATTATATACATACAATATTACATTTGTTTAATATATATGTAATCTGACACAAAAAAACAGCTAGTCAAAGGTCCTAAACTATCTCAGACGAGTAAACTTGTAACAAGAACCATTTGAAACAATACACGAACTACTCCACCAAGTGGATGTACTGCCTTAGGCTCTATTACTAAGTTTATCTTGCCATCACAAGCTGAACATATTTTCTGAGTTGTAACTAGAAGTGTTCCGAAAAACTAGTTAGAAAATTTCTATCCCTTCATTGCTATTGTCAAAACTTATATTGTTAGAAAGAACTTTCTAAGACTTCGAACTTTGAGGCCGGTCGTGGCGCAGCGGCACGAGGTGTGACTGCAAAACCGACTGGTTGTGGGTTCGATCCCCACTCGAAGAGATGAAATATTTACTTAAATTTATATTTCCATTTCTTCGCTCTGGTGTCGAGGTTAAGCGCGGCGTTGAGTTCTGCCACTCAACACGCAATGC
>JAAIXJ010000353.1:32845-134795 GCA_013403705.1 Heliconius hermathena
AACACACAACACTAAAAAGTTGAGACTTAGTTAAAATGATTGATGTTTAACTTCTGAGTGGAAATCGGACCTACAACCGTCGCGGTTACGTTTAAACTGCTGCTGGAACACGACGGCCTAACGCAATTCAATATTTTAAGATTATTTGCATATATATATGTATGATTATATACATATACAGTATATATATTTAATGTATATATGTAAAGTGACACAAAAAAGATGGCTAGTCAAAGCTCCTAAACCATCTCAAACGAGTAAACTTGTAACAAGAACCATTTGAAACAATACACGAACTACTCCACTAAGTGGATGTACTGCCTTAGGCTCTGTTACCGAGTTTATCTTGGCATCACAAGCTGAATATATCTTCTGAGTTATAACTTAGAAGTGTTCCGAAAGACTAATTAGAAATTTTCTATCCCTTCAACCTGGGAACCTAATGTCCATTAAAACACTTCGTTCGCATTAAGACACTTTCATTCTCCGGAATTTGAAGGCACTGCGTGTTGAGTCTCGAAAATTTAATATAAAGTAGGGGTCAAAGCATCTTAACACTAGGTTCCCAGGTTCCCTCCCTCTTATGTAAAAGATAAGACATAAAGCAAAAACAAAAAGTAACTGTTATTCCATTCACACTTGCGGTAACCTGTCAAAACAAAATCGGTATATACTTTCCTCTTGACACCCCCCTTCTATTTGTATAGGTCACGTCGTACATAGGTTATTATTATGACGCTTGGAGCGTTGTTGTCTTTCACTTGAGATTAGTAAACAGAATTCAGATAAAATTTTTGTTATATAATTTAAAACAGGTTCCTGTTATATATATTGTTATATATTATTGTTTTTGATGTAACGCTTCTCTTAAAGTACGGCGTTGAACACCGCCACTTAGCACTTAATATTTTAAGTTTGATGGATAGTAGATTTTTCGCTTTCAAAAGGTATTAGGCACAGAAAATCTATAGGTAGTTAAATATCCCATTTCCGCGTCCGGTTTTATAAATATTGGAATTATGTCTAGCTGTCGAGGGGCTGTAGGCCAGCGTGTGACTGTAAACGTGATAGTCGTGGTTTCGATTCTCACGCGGGGTAACGTTTATGTATTCGGGGATATTTAAAATATTCTTATTCTCCAGCTCTTGTTGACAAACTGCGTTGAGCAACAGGCAATGAAAACATTTAATGAAAAATAGCCAAACTCAAATAATTTTAAAATAAATAGTTCCTTAGCACTTTTTAATGTAAATAAGAAATACACGTGAATATTGCAGTGCTTTTAAGACAATATAAGCTTTTAGGAACAGTAATATACATATATGAGGTTTGACGTTGAGTGCAATTTTAGGGTTCCCGGAACACCCGGGACTACAACTCCGATGTTTGTCCATCTGTCTGTCTGTCTGTGACCAGAATCTCACTAACCATGGTAGTTAAATAGTTAAAATTTTTACAGGTGATGTATTTCTGTTGCCGCCACAACAACAAATACAAAAAAATAGAAAACAATAAATATTTAAGGGAACGCATATACAACAGGTATGATTTTTGCCGTTTTTATTGATAAATAATACGGAACACTTCATGCGAGAGTCTGTCTCGCACTATACTGGTTTTTCTTTTTATTTTAAGTTGAGTTTTTATTTTAGCTTGACTTTTTATTATGACCTTTCTCTATAAAACTTACTATTATATTATATAGCAAGTAATATTTTATAACCAATCGTAAGAACTTACAATTGCCTCCACAAGTTATGGTGGATAAACTAAAACTTTCAACTAACATAATTAAGATGAAAGTAAGAATAAAGTCTCGAAAATTGGATGAAGAATGGGAAACGGAGTGTCTTAACTTGAAGTTTCTTCTGCCTAAAGGTAAGAAAGAAAAAGAACACTACATTGTTACACGGGAAAAATGTGAAGCTGCTTGTCTTTTTTAAAGTAAGATCTTTGTTTTTTAGGAGACATTTTTATAATATACTATATTGGACCTTTATGGTGATTGAACCCATAACAAGCACTATGTTTTTATGTATTGCATATTGGATAGAAATATATTATAACGATAAAAAAAATCATTCTCTACTTTCCAATTAATTTTCGTTACACTGTAATGGAATGGTGGTATTATAAGCCACGCTTTATCTTATTATCAGAGCAAGGAAATAAAAACTATTCAATTTCTGAGTAGGAATAGAACCTACAACCGTCGCGCTTACATTGTAACTGCTGCTGCACCACGACAGCCTAGCTCAATTCGATGTTTTAAGATTATATACATATAATATTACATTTGTTTAATATATTTAATATATATAGTAATCTGACACAAAAAAACGGCTAGTCAAAGCTCCTAAACAATCTCAGACGAGTAAACTTGTAACAAGAACCATTTGAAACAATAATATGTAATCAGACACAAAAAGAAGGCTAGTCAAAGCTCCTAAACCATCTCAAGCGGGTAAACTCGTAACAAGAATCATTTAAAACAATACACGAACTACTCCACTAAGTGGATGAGAGAGAGACTTAGGCTCTGTTACCAAGTTTATCTTGCCTTTAACAAATTTTAACAAATTTTAATAAAAATTAAATAGGCTTAAAATATTCAAATAAACTAATTTAGGCGTCGTAACGTAATGAGACAACGTCTGACAGTAAACACGATGGTAGTTGGTTCGATCCTCACTCGGGTAAGATTATTATAAGACTATTTTCACCCTGAGTCCCGAGAAAGAGCAACAAATGCAGGAAAAGGATTCCAACTTCGTTTTCCAGAGTGTCTGAGCACATTTTGCCTACCTATAATGAGACAATGTCTGACAGTAAACACGATGGTAGTTGATTCGATCTTCACTCGGGTAAGATTATTATAAGACTATTTTCACCCTGAGTCCCGAGAAAGGGCAACAAAAACAGCAAAAGGATTCCAACTTCGTCTTCCAGAGTGTCTGAGCACATTTTGCCTACCATGCTATCCAGAAAGAATTGTAAAAGTGAAAAATAATTAAATTAGGTTGTTCATCTTAAACAATGTTACATGCTCAAATCGACAGAGAACGGCACAAAGACAACCTGATGATAATCAATTTCCTTTCCACTTCTTAGGGTCCGCCACACTTTAAGTACACGTCACGTGGCACCCAACGCTAATGCCACACCATTTTGGAGATCCAGAAGTATATTTTAGCTACACGCTGTATCCTGTACATCGCAGAACGAGTAAACCTGAAAAATTTGTGTCAAGATACTCCTTTCCACATTAAGACATTTCCATATCCCACTTACCGATGAAGGTTCTTGAGGCTTTGCGAGTTGAGTTGCAGAACTAAACTCCAAACTTTGCCTAGTTACCAGAGCAAGGAAATTAACTTAACTTAGCTTCAAGCTTTAACCTTGGCGGGGTATTCAGAGAGAACGGGGCGCCAAACGCTACTGTCTCTACATACCTCTTTCGACTCGTACACTGTCATCCACTTCTTCATACAGGTCCTAGGTCCTCATGCTTTTTACGCGATCTTGTTCCAGTATCTTTGATATTGTGTTTTTTTAATTTTCATTTTCATTTACATGTGAAAATAAGACACTGCGTGTTTCACCTGCCAAAACATAATGTCTCGAAAATTGGGTGGAGAATGGGAAACCGAGTGTCTTAACTTGAAGTTTCTTTTGCCTAAAGGTAGAAGAACACTACAGTGTTACACGGGAAAAATGTGAAGCTGCTTGTCTTTTTTTAAGCAAGATCTTTTTAGGGGACATTTTTATAATCTATATATATAAAAGGTACCTGACTGACTGAGGTAAGACGCACGCACAGCCGTAACCGCTGTGGGTAGAAACGTGAAATTTGGACAGGTGTTTATTTTTATAATTTGGACATCCACTAAGAAGGGGTTTCCGAAAAATTTGAACTCTAAAGGGATGAAATAGGAGTTGAAAGTTTGTATGCAAAAAAATTAAATCGGCACCGATTTTTATAAAATTTGAAATTCAAACTCTTAAAAATATTTCATTGAACACGTGTTTCATGCTTTTTTAGATTTCACCCCCTAAGTGTTGACTCCGCATATCCTACGATGAACTCGCATCTCCACAGCATTCATCTTTCTTTTATTCTTCTTCTGTAATACCCACGTTTCGCTGCCGTATAACAGTATCGATACCAACACTGCATTGTGTACGGCCAAACGCGCAGGTGTATGTGACATAAAATTAAGACATTTGAAGGGCGTCGTGGGGTAATGTGGCAGTCTGGTTGTAAATGCGACGGTCGTGGGTTCAATTCCAACTCACGGATATTATAATATTTTATTTTATTTTTTGTGTTTCACCTGCTAAAACATAATGTCTCGAAAATTCGGTAGAGAATGGGAAACGGAGTGTCTTAACTTGAAGTTTCTTCTGCCTAAAGGTAAGAAAAAAAACGAACACTACAGTGTTACACGGGAAAAATGTGAAGCTGCTTGTCTTCTCTTCTTTGTTTATTAAGCGACATTTTTTATACTATATTGGACTTTTATGGTGATTGAACCCATAGCAAGCGCTATGTTTTTATGTATTGCATATTATATAGAAATATTTAAGGAAACATAATGATAAAAAAAATCACTCCCCACTTGTCAACTTTTTAGTGTTGTGTGTTTAGTGGTAGAATTCTAAGCCACGCTTTTTCTTATTACCAGATCGACTTAATAAAATTGAGACTTAGTTAAAATGATTGATGTTTAACTTCTGAGTGGAAATCGGACCTACAACCGTCGCGGTTACGTTTAAACTGCTGCTGGAACACGACGGCCTAACGCAGTTCAATATTTTAAGATTATTTGCATATATATATGTATGATTATATACATATACAGTATATATGTTTAATGTATATATTTAACGTGACACAAAAAAGATGGCTAGTCAAAGCTCCTAAACCATCTCAAACGAGTAAACTTGTAACAAGAACCATTTGAAACAATACACGAACTACTCCACTAAGTGGATGTACTGCCTTAAGCTCACTGAATTTATCTTGGCATCACAAGTTGAACATATCTTCTGAGTTATAATTTAGAAGTGTTCCGAAAGACTAGTTAGAAATTTTCTATCCCTTCAACCTGGGAACCTAATGTCCATTAAAACACTTCGTTCGCATTAAGACACTTTCATTCTCCGCTTGCCGACGAATTTTGAAGGCACTGCGTGTTGAGTCTCGAAAATTTAATATAAAGTATGGGTCAGAGTATCTTAACACTAGGTTCCCAGGTTCCCTCTCTCACCCTGCTATATAAAAGATAAGACGTAAAGCAAAAACAAAAAGTAACAGTTATTCCATTCACACTTACGGCAACCTGTCAAAACAAAATTTATATATACTTTCCTCTCGACACCTTCTATTTGTATAGGTCACGTCGTACGTAAATTATTATTATGACGCTTGGAGCGTTGTTGTCTTTCACTTAAGATTAGTAAACAGAATTAAGATAAGGTTTTTGTTATATAATTTAAAACAGATTCTTGTTACATAATTTTTTTCGTTATATAATATTGTTTTTGATGTAACGCTTCTCTTAAAGTACGGCGTTAAACACCGCCACTTAGCACTTAATATTTTAAGTTTGATGGATAGTAGATTTTTCGCTTTCAAAAGGTATTAGGCACAGAAAATCTATAGGTAGTTAAAGATCCCATTTCCTCGTCCGGTTTTATAAATATTGGAATTATATCTAGCTGTCGAGGGGCCGCAGACCAGCGTGTGACTTTAAACGCGATATTCATGGTTTCGATTCTCACTCGGGTGAACGATTATGCTTTTGGGGATATTTAAAATATGTTCATTTTTCAAATAATTTTAAAATAACAGTTCCTTAGCACTTTTTTATATAAATAAAAAATACACGTGAATATAATATAGCAGTGCTTTTAACACAGCATAAGCTTTTAGGAACCGTAATGTACATATATCAGTTTTGACGTTGGGTGCAGTTTTAGGGTTTCTGACGGACTACGATTCCGATGTTTGTCCATCTGTCTGTCAGTCTGTCACCAGAATCTCATTAACCATGGTAGTTAAATAGTTAAAATTTTCACAGGATATGTATTTCAGTTGCCGTTACAATAACAAATGCTAAAAAATAGAATACATAAATATTTAACGCAACGCTTATACAACAGATATGATTTTTTGCCGTTTTTATTGATAAATAATACGGAACACTTCATGCGAGAGTCTGACTCGCACTATACTGGTTTTTCTTTTTATTTTAAGTTGAGTTTTTATTTTAGCTTGACTTTTTATTATGACCTTTCTTTATAAAACTTACTATTATATTATATAGCAAGTAATATTTTATAACCAATTGTAACTTACAATTGCCTCCACAAGTTATGCTGGATAAACTAACACTTTCAACTAACATAATTAAGATGAAAGTCTTTGTTCTAGACGCCAGTAGAAGTAACAGTTGCCGTTTTGTGTTTTCTGACATTTTCTTGCATTCCTTCGTTAGTTTTCAGTTTAATTGAAAATTAAGACATTTGAAGGGCGTCGTGGGGTAATGGGGCAGTCTTGTTGTAAATGCGATGCTTGTGGGTTCAATTCCAACTCACGAGTATTATAGTATTTTTTTTTTATTTTCATTTGAGAATAAGACACTGCGTTCGCCTGCCAAACCATAATGTCTCGAAAATTGGGTGGAGAATGGGAAACGGAGTGTTTTAACCTCAAGTTTCTTCTCCCTAAAGGTAGAAGAACAATATAATGTTGAACGCGAAAAATATGAAGCTTCTTGTCTTTTTTTAAGCAAGATGTTTGTTTTTAAGCGAAAATTTTATAATATACTATATTGGACTTGTATGGTGATTGAACCCATAACAATCGCTATGTTTTTATGTTTTGCATATTGGTTAGGAGTATTTAAGGAAACATAATAATAAAAAAAAACATTCCCCACTTGTCAACTAATTTTCGTTACGTATGTTTATTGGTTGAATTCTAAGCCATCCTTTTTCTTATTATCAGATCGAGGTAATAAAAAATGTTCAACTTCTGAGTAGAAATCGAACCTACAACCGTCGCGTTTACATTTAAACTACTGCTGGACCACGACAGCATAACGCAATTCAATATTTTAAGATAATTTACATAAATACGTATAATTATATACATAAACATTATATATGTTTAATATATACGTAACGTGACACAAAAAGAAAACGCTAGTCAAAGCTCCTAAACCATCTCAAACGAATAAACTTGTAACAAGAACCATTTAAAACAATACACGAACTACTCCACTAAGTGGATGTACTGCCTTAGGCTCTGTTACTAAGTTTATCTTGCCATCACAAGCTGAACATATCTTCTGAGCTATAACTTAGAAGTTTCGTTCCGAAAGACTAGTTAGAAAATTTCTATCCCTTCGTTGCGATTGCTTTTTAGCCTTATACTATATCCCACGCATAGTAAAGTCGACAGTGGGAACCTGGAAACTTAGTGTTAACACTACGTTCCTATAAGGACACTTCCTTTCCCTACTTCCCGCCAGATACTTACATATTGAGTGGCGGAACTCAACGCCAGGGCGAGAAAATAAAAATATTATATATTCCATTTTCCGAATGGGAATGAACCCACAACCGTCGCCTTACAGTAATACATTTGTACTCCTAGGCCACGACCGCCTTGAATATCGGCAAACGTGAATGTATTTAATTGAGTATTTTTAAGTACCTACTAGCTTTTATTATCGTCTTCAAACAAAGTATCCAATTAAATATCTAAAACTTGGTTGAACGCACTAATCTCAGGAAATATTGACTTGATTTTTTATTTTTGTGTCAGATAATTTATTCACGAAAGAATACTATTACTGGTGTCGCCAGCAACAAGAAAGCATGCAATTTTATACACAAAAGCAATGGGTACCCTCTTGAAAAAATTAAATATATCATATGTTCATTTCTCCGCTCTGGTCTTGAGGCAAACCGCAGCGTTGAGTTCCTTCACTCAAAACGCAATGCCTTGAGAATTTGGCGGAAAGTGGGGAGCGGAGTATCTAAGCTGGAGTATCTTAACTAACTAACGTGAAGCTAAAAAAAATATAATCCGAGAATGACATCTCAAGATCGATCTCAGAGTTGAGAGCGATTTATAAATACGGGCCTTATTTATTTATACATTGACGCAGGCGAAGCCTTATAATAATTATAGTTTATAATGTCTTTCAACATAATATTTTAGCTCAGTATCCCCCAACCTTTATATTAATAACGCTGACTTGGTCCTGTGCGTTTATTAGTTCTCAGCCATGCTTCCTTTCTTAATAATAATAGTAACAAAGAAAAATTTAATAAAACTTATAGAGCATTTTTAATACCGTTATTATTCACGAAACTTAAATACTTAATGTTTTAACAGTTTAAGGTAGGTTTTAAATTTAAGGTAAGATATAACGTAGTGTCAGTACACTATGTTCTCCGCTTTCTGCTCACTTAACAAATATTTCAGGTTGACTGGCGGAACGCCGAGTATTACACATGCAAATGCGAAAAGAAAATAATTGATATATCCATACATTGCCTATGACTAAGTAATAAGCAACCGTCGTGTTTTTTTATACTTTTATTTTATATACGTCTTCCCGTACTGCAAGTTATTTCGTATGGAGTGAACCTAGGTCAATACACCTCGTTCCCAATATGCTCCAAAATATGCGAGACACTGTGGATGGAGTGCGGGATACAGCGCGAAGGTTTTTAAACATTTTTAAAGTGTCTAAATTTGAACGTAGCGGAGTTTGAACCTGCGCCTCGTGGAAACCCTCCAAGCGCTTTGGCCACTAAGCCATACGTTCTCATCAAGGTACGTCAAAATTCTAATATAAGAATTCTTATGTATTATATATTCTATATATAAGAATTCTAATATAAAAGTTTCCAAGCCACCCAGGTTCAAATCCCGCTACGTTCAAATTTAGACACTAAAAGTAAATAAGTTATTAATACTTAATAACTGAGCAATTTTGATTTTTTTAAATAGTAAGATACCACTGGAGCGATTTTAAAAATATATAAGGTGAATATTTGTATTTTTTTTTATGGAAAGATCATTAATTTTAAATAATATTTTTAAAAGCTCTTCCTGAGATTTCCTAGTTTTATTTTTATAAGAAATAGAAAAAATATTTAAAAATTGCTTGAAATATAAAAAATGTACAAAATTCAACAACACTTTACTCTTATTCGCAGTATTAAAATTCTTATAACTTTAACATTTATTCAGAACTTGACGAAACTTTATTCATAACTTTTAGGAGTTTTTTAAATTATTATTTTTTTGCTGTATCTATAGAGGTGGGGTTACCCACGGGCCACGTACCACTCAATTATCGAGTTTGCCCTTTGAGTGGCGGAACTTTTTGTAGCCTTTGTCTTATTCCCAGAAAGAGGGAATAGAAATAATAAATTCCCCAGAGTCAGAGTCGAACCCACAACAATCATCTTTACAGCCAGATACTGTGCCGCTGCGCCAAAATCACTTCAAGTTAGTCTAGGCTTGATAATATTAACATTAAAAACGTAAAATAAATGCTATATAGTGTGTCACAAGGTTCTATCTGCTTTTAAGGGTTCCGTACTTTTAAAGGAAAAAAGGGACCCTTATAAGATCACTCTGTTGTCCATCTGTCTGTCTATGTGTCTGTCAAGACCCTTTATCTCAGGAACACTTGGAGATATCGAATTAAAATTCAATCCATGTACTCATATCTACGGTCCCATAATTTTCTGATAAAAAACATATTTCTATATTTATTTAGAAAATAGATATGGCCGTTTATATAGCAGTCAAACGCGTATTTCGACACAACAAAGGGAATCAAAATTCATAGGGTACTTCCGGTTTAACTAGAATTATGAAATTTGACAGCTAGCTAGCTAGCCTATAGATACAGGTAGTCCTAGTTCAGGAAAGAATCTAAAAAGGATATATCTGTCCTAAAAAAGTAAAAAATAATAGCCATAAAAGGAGGTAAAAATTGGTATTAAAGCCACTAGTTCAAGTGAGATCTCAATTTTGGACGGAACCCTTGGTGGTCTAGCCTGACTCGCACTTGTCCGGTTTTTTTAACAACTAGTCGGACCGAAAGAAAAAATATTTTAAAACATAATCATTCCGGACGGATCGAACACACAACAACCCTATACAACCAGACAATGTGCCACTGCACCTAGATGATATTTCATACACATTTACTACATAAATACATACTTATGTACATATATGACATCATATATCTTACTTAGTTTTCATCTCACGTATAACCACTAATCTACGTCCGATGCACGTAGGGGACGGTGAGGGATGATTGCAATTAACTAAGGCTTTTATACCACATTTAGACGAAAGTAGCGCTCATTTTAAACATATTATATTATTCACTAGCGCCACTCGCGACTTCGCCCGCTAGAACTATACAATTATTCAAATACTAATCTATATTAATTTACGTGTTCTTATAAGTCTATCATTAAAGACATAGCCATAAAATAATATATATAATTTCAGCCAATTCAATAAAACATATTCTTTTTATTAAATAAAACAGATTGTAAATGTTAAGGGATGTTGCCCAAATTTCAAAAGTGAAAAAAATATCTAATTCGGTTTAACCGTTACCGAAATGGGCGCGCACAAACGCACAGACAGATAAAGGTGTTAATAATGAATTGTGTTGGTTTCTATTATTATATAATACATCGATAAAGGCAACAAATAATAGGTTAAATCATATATTTTCTACATACAAACAGCAATCAGTTATAATTTTATTATATGTAGAGGCCAGTCGTGGCGCAGCAGCACAAAGTGTGACTATAAAACCGACTGGTTGTGGGTTCGATCCCCACTCGAGGCGATGAAATATTTACTTAAATTTATATTTCCATTTCTTCGCTCTGGTGTCTAGCAAAGCGCGGCGTTGAGTTCTGCCACTCAATACGCAAAGCCTCCAAAATTCGGCAGAAAGTGGGAAACGGAGTGTCTTAACACTAGGTTCGCTCTGCCTACCCTGCTGTGTGCGGGATACAGCGTGAAGCTGATTTTTTTTATATGTATAGGGGTAGAGGGCTCTTAATATAGTGTATTGCATAATTATAACATGATTGGCTATCACCTGCGGTCTTAATCACCGTACTGTACATCAAAATGTTTATCGCCATACAATATATCACTCCGACCACTAAGCCATACGTTGTCATCAAGCTCAGTTGAAATTCTTATACGTTTCTTACGACTTAGGTAAATATCTATGTAGAATTTCTTGTAATTAGATGAGAACGAATGGCTTAGTGGTCAGTGCGCTTGGACGGCTTCCAAGAGTCGCGAGTACATATCCCGCTCTTTAATTTTTTTTATACATAATCAAAAAAAATATTTATCTTTCTTAAGTGTGAATTTATAATTTAAAAATGTTAAAAACATCGAAGTAAAATCGAATCGAAGGCTACTCGTGGCGCAGGGGCACAAGTGTGACTGTAAAACCGACTGGTTGTGGGTTCGATCCCCACTCGAGGAAATTAAATATGTATTTACATTTTCATTTCGTCGCTCTGGCGTCGAGGCAAGGCACGGCGTTGAGTTCTGCCACTCAACACGCCAGCTCCCTAACACGGTGGAAAGTGGGGAGCGGAGTGTCTTAACACTAGTTTCCCTCTGCCTATCCTGTTGTGTGCGTGTAGTTGATTTTTTTTAAAAACATATTTATTTTTAATAAAAATGAATCGGTCAAATACGAGTGGGACTCTCATACCGGAGGTTCTGTACCGATTTTAGGATTGTATGTCAGCGGGAGGTACAATTTACAAAAGTTAACACACTTACGTTTGCAAACTTTCTCACTTCGAGCCAAATTTTAGGAATGTAGGTCTCTACACCTGAAGTACTCTATAGGTTTTGATTTTGCAGCGAATTTCATACAAAATGCAACAAAAACAATGCGTAAACGCTCGTAGCTTTTGATTTAGAGGCTTGATTTTTCCGTGCTCCAGTGGATCGTACACCTAAATATTTGATAGTTGGTTTTTGTTTCTAGGGTTCCTTACCTCAAAAGGAAAAAACGGAACTCTTATAGGAGAGATAAAGGACAGACGGACAGAGGGAAAGCAAAGTGACCCTGTAAGGGTTCCTATTTTTTCTTTTTCAAAAATCAACAATCACTCAGTCCTTTAAAGTAAAATCAGTCAAACATTTATTTAACCTTAAAACAAAAGGAAAATCAACATAATAATTTTATCAAGGTGACATTCAAATAAAATATTATTTAAGTAAGTACTCTAGGGACGCAAAGAAGAGATATTTCTGGATTCAATTCTTCAAAGGCTGGGAGGTGTCAATTTGTAATAGAATGCCTTCTGGGCGTAAAATATCCCTTATAATAATATATATTTCTTACACTACTACTACATACTAGATGTAAAGTTATTGTGTTTTATTACGTGATAGTTTTTTTAGCTTCACGCATTTATCACTGTCGGCAGAGGAAGCCTAGTAAAGACACTCCGTTGCCCAATTTTCGCAGAATTCTAGAGGCGTGGTTAAGTAGTATTATAATATAATAATATCTTTAGTTTTTGCTATATTCACACATTTTATATGAAAATTTTTAACCGGAATTATAGCGTAAATTTGAGCTAAGTTATTTTTTTAGAAAACCCGACAACACTAAAACTTTACAGTAGTCCATGTTCGCGAGTAGTCTATATTAATTTCGTTTTAAAAATATTTAACTCAAAATAATTTTGATTGAAACTTATTTATTTTAGAATAAATGATATTGTTTTTTTAATTATTAATTGTATTTTTTTTGTATTTAATATTCAGTGATTCCAGTCGTGGCACAGGAGCATAAGAGTGTGACTGTAACGCGACGGTTGTGGGTTCGATCCCCATTCGATGGAATGAATTATTATTTATTAATATTTTCATTTCTTAGCTCTGGCACCAAAGCAAAAGCCCGGTAATGATTTCCGCCACTCAACAGGCAATTCAGTGGATGCGTGGGGAACGGAGTGTCTTAACACTAGGTTTCAACTGGCTACCTTGCTATGTGCGGGATACAGTGTGAAGCGATGTTTGTATAACTCAGTAACGTGTACTCAGAAACTTAACAAACATGAAATGTAGGTTGGTAAATTTATTTTTTTTTTGTTCAAAATCATACTAATTATCAATAATTGTAACCAAAATGAAAATAATCGCAAATTTCCCAATAAATATTGGGAAATTTAAAACAATTTTCCATAAAAATGACTGAAAAACGAACTCTACCTTATGCCGCCAACGTTTAAAATGATACGATTTTCTCCATCCATTACTATAAATCATAGATATCGACAATCATTTATTTAACTGACACAGCACAGGGATCACATTACGATACACTACACACTAATATTGTTTACGTCGACCCGGATTCGAAGGCGCGACCGTCCCCGACGAAGGTCGGCTTGGTACTGAAGCTGCGGGCACCCCCCACCTGTAGACTGAGCGGACTGCACTGCGCCTCTCAGGTTGATGTGTTTTTTCTTATATGATATACAATTTCTTTTTTTTTCTTTCTTTGTAGCTTCACGCTCTATCCTGCAGGGAACATAGAGTTAAGACACTCTATTCCCCATGTATTGCACATTGTTTAGCACAATGTATGATTATTGTGGAAGTCGAAGTTGCGGTTTATCTTGTTAAAATAACGAAGAAATTAAAATAACACATGCCCCTGAGTAGGGAATCGAATCCAGAACCGTCGAGGTTACGGTCAAACGTTGTGCCGATACGTTACGACGAGGTCTATCCTCTTACTATTTTCAAAAGATAATACTTTTTTATGTCGAAATAGGCTACTTTGGTTTTTGTTTTTTAATGATATTTTACATTTTAAACCAACTATGCTTCGATATTATCTATGTTCAATGGCGGAATTGAACGCCGAGCCGTGTCTTGTTAGCACAGCGAGGTTTTTTTTACTTCACGCTGAATCCAATTTCTAGCATGGCAAACAGGAGGAAGCTGAGAACCTAATTTAAGACTTAACGACTTCTCGACGAATTTTCAAGACATTGCGTATTGAGTGACGGAACACAACGCCGCACTTCTAACGCTCGCGCATGCTCTCTTACAGTCTTCGTTCTCTTTAGTGATATTGTGCGTCGGGAAAAAACCTTGAACTTTGATGTGACCAACACACATTCCATTAATCTTTTTGTCACGTCTTTTCCATCCAACTGCGAGATGATGATGCCAGTATCATTCCTTCTATCGACTTCATAGATATAATATAAGTAACGTGGGACGAGATGGTTATCAGTTCGATTTTCATTTGGCGTAATATTTTAATAGACTTGAAAAATCTGAATTTTGCGTAGGATAGAGAAGAACGATGTTTCTTTACACTGTTATAATCAGCTTCACGCTGTATCCCGCATACAGCAAGGTAGGCAGAGGGAACCTAGGATTAAGACACTCCGTTCCCCACTTTCTGCCGAATTCTGGAGCCATTGCGTGTTAAGTGGCAGAACTCAACGCCGCGCTTTGCCACGACATCAGAGCGAAGAAGTGGAAATATAAATTTAAGTAAATATTTCATCTCCTCGAGTGGGGATCGAACCCACAACCAGTCGGTTTTACAGTCACACTTATGGCCTCTAAACAGTGGAGTACACTGTTCTAATAGTTATACTATCTTTGCCTAAACTGCCGCATCCGTAGAACCAAAGAATACTGTTACTTTTATATAAATTATTTAATAACTTTGTTGTTTTAGATGAAATTTTATAGTAAGATTTTGATAATTTCCACATATTCAGAAAATTTATTGTTATAAATTTATAATCTTAGATATGGTGTTTTTGTGAGGTTCCAAAATTCCCATTTAAATTCAAAATCGCCCCTTGGAGCACTGGCAAGGTTGAGGGTTTGATTCTCATTCGAGAGAATGAATTGTTTTTATTTTCTCGCTCTGGTAACAAAACCGTACGGAATGTCTCGAATATTCGAAAAAAAGTAGAGAATAGACTGTCTTGACAGTGGACTGCCTATCCTGCTATTTTACTATAGACACGATGAAGACTGTACTAATTCAGATTGTAAGAAGAAAACAAAGTGTCTTGACACTAGGTACTCTATCTAAAGCGAATTATAAAGGACACCAAAATAATCCATACAATAAAAAACCAATATTTCAAAAAACCAAACTATTTACCTTCAGTAGAATCTCGAAATACAAACCAATGCTTTCACCAGCTATCTGTCACATCCACGCGAGACACCAGCATCAGCGCGTCTCGGATCGGTCAGTGAATATTTCATACATTTGCCTTTTGATTTACTTATGTATTATTCATATTCTGAATCGAATCGAAATCTGTTTAACTATTTGTAGTTTGGAGTTCACTTGTGTTCTGATTTTCCTTTATTTTAATATTTGCCCGCGGGGTCAATGGAAATAAGTAAGAGTAAGAGCTCAGCAGGCAAGTACAGTAGGCTACATCGAAGTTATTAACGTAGTGCAATATAGCCTTCCTCGGTGAATGGACTATTCAACATAAAAATATATTTTTTCTATTCAAAACAGTTAGTAGTTCCTGAGGCAGGTTCCATTCAAACTAGAATGTAATTCTTAAGGCCAAACGTGCTATAGGAGTACACGCATGCGTCTGTAAATGTGATAGATTGTAGGTTCGATTCCCACTCGAGAAAATGAAATGTTATTATTTTCATTTTCTCGTCCCGACATTCAGCACGAAATGCCTCCAGAATTCATCGGAAATTGGGGAACGGAAATATCAAAAAAAGTAGTAAAAGTTGTAGTGGTTATTGTATTTAGTATACCAGCAATTAGAACAAAATTATAAACTAGTCGCCACCCGGAACTTCGTTTGTGTGGACTATACGATTTTCAACATGCTACTTCCGCTTACCGCCTATTGCAGCAAATAAGCAAAGATAATCTAGTGTCAAGATTAGGGGTCGCAATATCGGACCATTCAAGCAAAACCGGGATTTTCGATATCAACTTCAGAAAAATCCCGGGATCCCGGTTTTTTCGATATTTTCGGGATTTGACAAAATTAGTATTTTTTTTTAGTGAGAAGAATGCAAGAGAGATTTCAGATCTCTCTTGCATTCTTCTCACTGGCTGGCAGGCTGTTGTGGGAGGTCCAAGTAGGCTAAAGAGGATGTATAGATCAGATCTATTCCCTCCGCATGATCACGGAAAAATTTTTGACCGTTAACCAAAAAGTTTTCTGTGCTTTTGTGGACTTGGAAAAGGCGTTTGACAGAGTTGTAAGTGCGAAATTACGGGAGATACTACCCCGGTACAATGTGAGCGGACCCTTGCTGCACGCTGTAAAGTCTCTTTACAGATCACTCAGCCTCCGTGCGAGTAGGAGCTGGCATGTCGCACTGGTTTGACATCCGATCGGATGTTAAACAACGTTGCGCCATGTCAGCTTGGTTGTTCAATTTGTATTTGGATAACTGTCTCCAAGTAGTGCTCTCAATGCGAATAAGACAAAGGTTCTAATTTTTGAAAGAGATGAAGAAAGGACGAAATGCAAGATCAGTGTAAATGGTAAGATATTAGAACAAGTGAATGAAGTGGTATACTTGGGAAGTATGTTCCGTAGAGATGGAAGATACGAGATGGATGTGGAAAAGCGTATTACTGCTACTGGTAACAAGGTTAACGGAGCCTTAGCTGCATTGATGAAACGGCGAAACGTCAGCACAGCTGCGCGTTTGGCCGTACACAATGCAATTTTGGTACCGACATTGTTATACGGCAGCGAAACGGGGGTATTTGCAGAAGAAGAATGATAAAAAGATGACTGCTATGGAGATGCAATATCTTCGCAGAATATGCGGAGTCAGCTTAGCTGATCAAATTCGCAATGAAGAGGTACACAGAATGGTAGGTACTAGCGAGGATGTCACGGTGACTATGAAGAAGAACGTGCTCTGCTGGTTTGGGTACGTCGAACGAATGAGTGATGAAAGAATGGCAATAAAGATTTATGATGGAAAAGTGAGTAGTAAGAGAGGTAGGGGGAGACCTCGGTTGCCCTTCGAAAACACAGTATCAAAGATACTGGAGGACCCCTCGGAGGGCATATATGAAGAGGACGACAGTGGACGAGGCGAAAGAGGTATGTAGAGACCGTAGCGTTTGGCGCTCCGCTCTCTCTGACTACCCCGCTAGGGATAAAGCGTGAAACTAGTTTAGTTTTTTTAGTAATTTTTCAAGCTTATTTTTCTTATTTTTAGAGTTAAGATAGGAGGGTATTTTAGGGAAGTATTTTTAATTATAATAAACAATTTAATAATAAATCACTTTAGTAATAATATTTATCAAATATACTATAAAAAAAGTATATAATAATTTGCTACAAACATATCTTATAGGTATATTATTTAACATATTGAAAACAAAAAAAAAAATATTACATATATTACATTAATCAACATTAACGAAAGACAATAATGACACCTGGAACATCGACGGGCAACAACGACACGTACTGAGAATAAAAAATACAATATTCGTGTGTTCGTTGGTCGGGCCGGTCAAACTCGGTTAATGTCGTAAAATTCCGGATTTTGACGAAAACTCATCGCTTACTTTTGCCGATGTACAAGTATGTTGTGTACAATTGTATATCTTAAAAAGGCCTAGATTTAATAGCAGCTAACTTTTAACTTTATAAAAACCGAAAAATCCCTGGTTTTTGTAAATTTAAAACCGGGATTTTTAAGACCTATATTGGGTCCGATATCGAACGTCCGAACGAAGTATCTTGACTAGGGGTCGCAATCCGATCCCGGATTGCGACCCCTAGTCAAGATACTTCGTTCTTCGAATTCGAAATATTACTTGTTAAGTGGTATAACTCAACGTAGCTATTTGTCTTGTTACCAGATTAAGAATTTCATTTTGTTAAATAATATTAAATAATCCATACCCATTAATGGGAATCGAATCCACAACCTTCATATTTGCGCCGCTCACACAGTCACATGCCACGCTGTACCACTGAGCCACGATGGGCTATACGAGACTCAGTACTTAGAACTTTACTTATATTTTGCTTGAAGACATTGAAAACATATTTCCCTCTCTGTCTACATTTATCCTGTCAACTCTACATACAAGACAGCTAAAATTTCACTTTGACAACAAAATTAAATAATATTTTACGTTAAATATCGCTGACATTTTACCTCACACGATGAGAGGGTGAACTGTGAAGTAGTTCCGCGTAGTTCGTGTAATGACCATTTACGAAAATTGCGGTTGTGAAGCGAAAGCAACATTAAAAGTTTAATACGAAGTCTCCTTATCTATTTCACAATTTATTATGTTGAACTTTATTATGATTTAATGATGTTATTTAAAACGAAGCGATTTAATTTTGTTTAATGTCACCTAATTGCAAATAGAATATATAGGATTGGATAACTATGGTGAGTGTGAGTTCTATATTTAAGACAAAATTTGTAAAACATTCATACACAGCTTTACGCTGTATCTCTAGCGGGGTATAATGACAATGGAGCGCCAAATGCTAAGGTCTCTACATACTTCCTTCGCCTCGTCTATTTCGTCATTTTCACGTGACTTTCCTCCAGTATCTTAGATACTGTGTCATCAAAGCCTAACCGAGGTCTCCCCATACCTCTCTTACCACTCACTTTTCCATCATAAATCTTTTTTGCCAATCTTTCATCACTCATTCATCCGACGTGCCAGCCAGCTGAGCACATTCTTCATTCTCACCGTGACATCCTCGCTAGTACGTGCCATTCTGTGTATCTCTTCATTGCGGATTCGATCAGCTAAGCTGACTCCGCATATCCTACAAAGAGATCGCATCTCAATAGCATTCATCTTTCTTTCATTCTTCTTCCGGCAGAGAGACGTGGGTATTACCCACGTTTCTCTGCCGTATAACAGCGTCGGTACCAACACTGCATTGTATACGTCCAAACATGCGACTATGCAGCTAAGCACTGATGGTGCTTACCCTGTTACCGGCAGCAATACGCCTTTCTATACGTATCTTCCATCTAGAGATGGAAGATACGAGATGGATGTGGAAAGGCGTATACACTAGACGTAGGCTAAACATATTTTCCTAATACATCACTTCATTCATTTGTTGTAATATCTTACCATTTACACTGATCTTGCATTCTGTCCTTTCCTAATTTCTTTCTAATACTAGAATCTTTGTCTTATTCGCATTCAGACTTAGACTTTTATTTTTACACCATTAAACACTCGCGTCTTCAGAACTTGACTTCGAATACGCTGATCCACCAGGAATAAATCAATCGTACTTTTCCCTTTCGTTCGCTTCCATGTTTATATGTGAATTTGTTCAAAGTTCAAATAAAAATTTTCAAATTAAATTTCCAAATCAAATTTCCAGATTCCTTCATTCTCTTGTCACCATACTGACCTACCGATCCCCCGTAACCGCTTCGCGCATTTACGACCCATTCGTTTAAATCACCATATATTATTAATTTTTCATTCCCTGTAACACTGCCTAGAACGTCTCTGACGCTCTCCGAAAACTCCTCGTCCTAGTACGCCTGTAGCTGTGGATACTGGACACTACACTTTGTCTTGTGTCTAGAGCATTTAAGGGAAAATAATTAATTTCCCCGAGAGAGAATCAAACCGACAACAGTCGCATTTACATTTAGACACTGTACCACGCTGTTACATCACAAGAATCTCGTTTTAAATTTATGAAAAAACAATATATCTAAGATATGTTTATAAAATAATTACTAGCTTTTGGTAAATACTTCACGAGCTTTTAATAATATACCTAATGTATATACTTGGTAGTATAGTAATATTATAATATTTTTCATTCAATAATTCTCTTCTTTATCACGTATATTCCTATTTATTTTTGTTTTCAGTTTCACATAGCACGGTTTCACATAGCACGGTTTCACATAGGCAGAGACCTAGCATTAAGACAGTCCGCTCTCCACTTTCCGTTGAATTTCTGGCCTTGCGTGTTGAGTAGTGGAACTCAACGCCACGCTTTGCCTCATTATAGAACAAGGAAACTTAAAATTTTAAATATTTCATTTCCTCAAGTGGGAATCGAACCCACAATCTGTAGCATTTTACAGTCGCACGCTTGTGGCTTTGTGCCACGGCTGGCCTCAACCTGGCGGGGCGTATACCTAAATCTCATCGAAATATAAGCCTAGCAAACTATAAATCTATTAGTACTTCAATAGGTCTTTGATATAACCAAACCGAGCCTGCAATTCATTGCAAATTGACGCCTTTGTATGTGAATACATTCGATGATTGTGGGTTCAATTTCATTTAAGTAAAAACGTTTTTACTTACATTATAGTTCAAGAAAATTTAAGATAAAATTTTTTAAGTAATATTTCTGGGATATTGCATGATGAGTGACAAAGCTCAACGCCGCACATTGTTTACCAGAGTGAGTTAAATAATTAAATAATATTCTTGAAACAGAATCATTCCCACAAGTGAAGATTGCCAAAAATATTACATTTACAGTCAGATCATGTCCCGCTGCGACACTTCTGAAACTATTATTACAGCACTATTTTGCAACGGCTAGTGAAGTAAGGCGTAGCACTTTATTAGTGAAATATTTTTAATCTCTGGTAACGAGACATAGGGCGGCTTTGACTTCCGTCAAATGGGGACACCCCCCACCTGAGCGAACTGCACTGTGTCTCTCAGGTTGATATGTTTTTTTCCTATATAATTTACAATTTCCTTTTTTTTTCTTTGTACCTTCACACTCTATCACGCATATAGTAATGTAGACAGAGAGAGCATACTGGTAAAACACTCTATTCTCCACGCATCACCCAATTTTCTAAACAATGTCTAATTATTGCGGAAATCAACGTCGCGCATATATCTTATTCCCAGAGCGGGAAATTAAAAATAACACATTCCGCCGAGTGGGAATCGAATCCAGAATCGTCGAGTTTACGATCAAACACTGTGCCGATGCCTTAAAATGACATGTATTCTCTTACTATTTTCAGTATCTATATAATATTTTTTATGTCAAAATAGGCTGCTTTGTTTTTTTTGTTTTTTTTTAATGATGTTGTACATTTTGAACGAATTGAAATTTTCTATATTGAATAGCGGAACACAACGCCGCGCCGTATTTTGTAACCACAGCAAGGTAATAAAAGAAATGTTTACCCCTGAGTGGGAATTGAACCCAGAACTATCAAGTTTGCATTCAGACGCTGTGCCGCTACGCCACGTCAGCTTCCTTCCTTCATTTATCTCATTACTATAATAAAGGCTTTGCTTATTTTCGGGTCGGACGCGTGATTTGTCCAAAAATATTATTAGATATTAAGTTATATCCTATTGCATGTTAGAATGTGTCATCTATATTATGTGGGTTCTCGTATTTTTTTTACTTCACGCTGAGTTCCCCTTCTAACACGGTAAACAGAAGGATACTGGGAACCTAGTTTAAGACTTCCCCACTTTCCGCTGAATTCTCGAGGCATTGCATTATTATTTATATATTAGAGTGGCAGAAATCAACTCCGCGCTTTACTTCGTTACCAGAACTAGGAACTGAAAAATATAAATATTTCATTTCTATTAGTGGGAATCGAACCCACAACCTATCGCGTTTACTTTTTATCCACACGCTTGTGCGCCGGGGCCACAACTGACCTCAGTAATGTCATGTCATAATATATTGCATCAATTTTCAGCAGATGCGATATATTATTGACATTTTTAAAAGGAAGTAAAATTTCTCTAGATTGAGAACTTAAACACTTTCTTCACAAAAAATGTTTATATCATGTCTACTTTACAATTGAACAGCGAAATGATGATGCCAATATCATTGCTTCTATTGATTTCGTAGATATTATAAGTAACGCAGTGGGACAGTATCTGATTATAAGCGCTATGGTTGTCGGTTTGATTTCTATTTGGAGTAATATTTAAATAGAGTCGAAAAATCGTAATTAAAAGAAGAGTGGAGTGCCTTAGCACTGTCCCGGTAAGTATATTATCTTTGTCCGAACTGCTGCATGCAGTGAATCAAAGAAATCTGTCGCTTTTATACAGATTATTTATAAATTTTGTTACTTTTAACGAAATTTAATTAAAGTTTTAGTATTTTTAACATAATATTAATGAAAAAATTAATGGTAATGTATAAATTCGGAGAATGATGTGCTTCGGTGGATGTGGCGTCTTTGTCATTTGCGTTTTCGGTGTTTGAATTTAAAAAACCTGCCTTGGAGCACAGGCAAAGCATATAAAGCGTAAACGATGATTGTAGGTTTGATTCTCAATTGAGTGAAAAGTAGAGAACGGAATGTCTTAACACTGAGTTTCTACCATGCTATTTCCGGGTAACACGATGAATACTGTACTGTCGCATTCGAATGTAGAAAACTGAGTGTCTTAACACTTAGCTAAGTAAAAAAAACGCCAAAATAATCCAAACAAATAATTTTACCCCTATAAGGAAACCAAATTATTACTATACAAACCACTGCTTTCACCAGCTATCTGTCACATCCACGCGAGACACCAGCATCAGCGCGTCTCGGATCGGTCAGTGAATATTTTATACATTTGCCTTTTGATTTACTTATGTATTATTCATATGCTGAATCGAATCGAAATCTGTTTAACTATTTATAGCTTGAAGTTCACTTGTGTTCTGATTTTTCTTTATTTTAATATACTTAACTTAACTTAGCTTCCCGCTTTATCCCTACCGGGGTAATCAGAGAGAACGGAACGTCAAACGCTACGGTCTCTACATACCTCTTTCGCCTCGTCCACTGCCATCAACCTCTTCATACATGCCCTCCGGGGGGTCCTCATGCTTTTACGTGATCTTCCTCCAGTATCTTGGATACTGTGTTTTCGAAGGTCAACCGAGGTCTCCCCCTATCTCTCTTACCATATATTAATATACTAGCTTCTATTTGCAGCTTTGCCCGCGGGGTCAATGGAAATAAATAAGGGTCAGAGGTAGGTAGAGTACTACATCGAAGGTATTAATGTGATGCAATATAGCCTTCCTCGGTAAAAGGATCATTCAACAAAAATATTTATATATGTATATAGTTTTTTCTAATCAAACCAGTAAGCAGTTCTTGATGCAGGTTCCATTCAAACTAAGAAGTAGTCCTTGAGAGAAGTCGTGGCGTAGGAGCACAAGCGTGCGACTGTAAATGCGACAGGTTGTGGGTTCCATTCCCAATAGAGGAAATTAAATATTATTGTTTCATTTTCTTGGTCTGGTAACAAGGCAAAGCGCGGCGTTGTTCTGCCACTATGCAACGTAAAATGTCTCTAGAATTTGGATAAAAGTGAAAAGCACTTCCTGTATTTAGTATGCCAGTTATTATTACAGGAGTAGAAGCCACCTGCAACTTCATTTACGTCGACTGTACGATTTTAAACTTTTTATTTCCACTTACCACCCGTTGATATTTTTGCTATTCAGTTGCAGTAAATATTAATAATTTAATTAATTGTTAATATTATAATAATTTAATATATAATTATAATAGTTTTAAATTAATTAGAGGCCAGTCGTGGCGCAGTGGCACGAGGTGTTACTGTAAAACCGGCTGGTTGTGGGTTCGATCCCCACTCGAGGAGATGAAATATTTACTTAAATTTATATTTCCATTTTCTTCGCTCTGGTTTCGAGGTTAAGCGCGACGTTAAGTTCTGCCACTCAACACGCAATGCCTCCAGTTTTCGGCAGATAGTGGGGAACAGAGTGTCTTAACACTAGGTTTCCTCTGCCTACCCTGTTGTGGGATACAGCGTGAAGCTGACTTTAAAAATATTTAATAAAAACTTAATTTTTGTTTTATTGAAATTTTTTAAAAGTTGTGTGACTCTATATAGAAGACAGCTAAAATATCACTTTGACAACAAAGTTAATTATTTTTGATAAATTATAATACACATTTTACCTCACACGATTAGAGGGTGAACTGTGAAGTAAAGCATGTAGTTCGTGTAATGACCATTTACGAAAATTGCGGTTATGAAGCAAAAGCTACATTAAAAGCTTAGTACAAAGTCTCCTTAACTATTCTACAATTTATTATAATATATTTAAATTTATTATGTTTTTAGAAAGAAATTTCAAAGCAAAGCGAATTTTTGTTGTGTGACGAAGTTATAAATAGTTTAGGAAACGGTGGTTGTGAGTTCTATTTTTTGAGACAATATTTTTAAGAAATTGGATACTTATAATGATAAATAATAATTATGAGTGCGTTATTGTTTATTTAATATTTTTATTACTTTGCTCTGGCACAATGGCAAAAGCGTGGCATAGTGTTCCGACACTTACCTCACGCAGTGCCTCGAAAATTCGGCGGAAAATTTGGCGGAAAGAAAATCGCAGAACCTGAGGACCTAGTGTTAAGACACTTCGCTCCCGTACTCCACTTTACGTTGATTTCTTGCTTTGCGTGTTGAGTTGTCAAACTTAACGCCGCGATTTGCTTTATTACCAGAGCGAAGAAAATTAAAATACTAAATATTTGATTTCCTCGAGTGGAAATGGAACCCACAACCTGTCGCGTTTTACTTCGAACTGGCCTGGCATATACCTAAACCTTATCAAAAAATAAGCTAAGCAAACCACAAAGCTTCAGTGGATATTTGATACAACCAAACCTACCCTATAATTCATTACAAATTGACGGCTTTGTATGTGAATACAATCGATGATTATGGGTTCAATTTCATTTAAATACAAATTTACATCCACTGCATTATAGCTGAAGAAAATTTAAAAGAAAGAAAACTTGTGTAAAATTTACGACATATTGCATGTAGAGTGGCGGAGCTCAACATCGCATTTTTCTTACCAGATTGGGTTAAATATAAAACCCTAAGGATATAATCATTCCCACAAGTGAAGATTGAAAAAAAATACGTTTACAATCAGATCATATCCCGCTGCGACACTACAGAAAATGTTACTACAACACTATTAATACAACAGCTAACTCCTCCTCCTCCTCCTCCTCCTCGCTCTAGCAACTCTGTAAATTTGATGAAAAGTGGAGAACGGTACTAATGAGAAGGGAGTGTGTGTAAAGTGGAGCAGTGTCTCAATGGGAACGTATTGTCTTAACACTAGGTTCCCAAACACCCTCTTCCTACTCTGCTAAGTGCGGAATACAGCGTGAACGTAAAAAAAACAACAGTAATATTACAGTAATCTCTCATTTGAGTCAAGACTCAAACTGAAATGAAATATTTCTAACAATAGGAAGGAAGCCTTAGATTTTTCCATTATCATTTTCTAATTAAACCCGTTTTCCGTTATGGAATGTCGAGAACAATATATATAGAATTTAAACCTCCTAAGGCTGATTAAAGTATGTAATTTAATATTGTACATACATATATATATNAAATTTCATTCTGTATCTCGCATATAGAAAAGTTAAGAGGAAACTTAATGTTAAGACACTGCATTCAACACTAGCCGCATCATTTTCGAGACATTTCGCATTTTACCAACCTGCGCCATGAGGCCGTCATAACGCCGGGACACAAACTCGCGACTGTAAGCCTATGGGTGCGGGTTCGACCTACTTGAAGAAATGACGTAGTCAATATTTTTATTTCCCGCTCTAGTAAAAGGCAAAGCGTGGCGTTGAGTTGCGCCACTTAATGCGATGCCTCAAGATTTCGGCGGAGAGTGGGGTACGGAAGTATCTTACCTTATGTGCGAGATACAAGTTCAAGTTTATCGAGCTTCAATTTTATCCTTTATATTATAGAGTAGACAGAGGGAACCTAGTGTTAAAACACTCAATCTGTCCAATTTTCGAGATATTACATATTGAGAGGAAGGACTTAACACGCTTCTAGGTTTCCAGAAAGGGCAAATGAAAATATTGCTTTCCCCCGAATAGGGAATGAACCAACAATCATGACGTTAACAGTCAAACACACTCTCACTGTGTCATCTGTCTTTACAATAAAAGGAACATTTAATAGTATTAAATAACATTTAATACTATTAAATGTTCCTTTTTGAGACCAGTCGTGGCGCAGCGGCACGAGGTGTGACTGTAAAACCGACTGGTTGTGGGTTCGATCCCCACTCGAGGAGATGAAATATTTACTTAAATTTATATTTCCATTTCTTCGCTCTGGTGTCGAGGTTAAGCGCGGCGTTGAGTTCTGCCACTTATCACGCAATGCCTCCAGAATTCGGCAAAAAGTGGGGAACGGAGTGTCTTAACACCAGTTTCCCTCTGCCTACCCTGCTGTGTGCGGGTTACAGCGTGAAGCTGAAAAAAAAAAGAAAAAAAAACATTTAATATTATTCAATTAAAACGACAATTCTAGATATTCTGCCTTCGTTACAAACTTATATTTGTTATCAATTACTTATATTTGTAATATTCCGAATTACGAAAATTTTGCCGTTGTAAATAGTGTCTTAAAACTAGGTCTCCCTGGTACCCTTTTTTACGCAGGAAACGGCGCAAATCTAAGAAAAAACAAAAGAACACAAGACATTGCAAATCTCGGTGTTATTTACATATTGAAATATTTTCTTTACTAATGTCTTAAACATTTGGCAAAAAATCTTGTTTTGAGTCCAATATCAAATGATAAGGAAAGAAAAAAAATAAGCTTTGAACTGTAGCTCGCACATACTTACTTTGCGCCCCAATTCTCGAAACATACATCGGCTTCATCTAGATATCAGAACGCGAAAATTAAAATAAAAAGTTTCATTAATTCTAAACAAGTTTATAATTCAGATTTGTATTCTAAAAATCCAGGTACGAAACTGTCACAGAATATTATTATAAATATACCAACAAAACAGGAAAATCGTGGGCATTAGTTGGTAAAATAACTAAAAGTGCCATATAATCCGCTATTATGAAAGTTCTGTCGCGTGGAATAGTCCCCTAGCGTTGATACCGGGAAGAGGGTTAGAGGGAGAGCGTACTAAACGTATATATATGTATTAGATTTTTTTTTACTTTCACGGTGTATGGTTATACCGCAGATAGCAAGGAGACCGGGGAACCTAGTGTTAAGACACTCTACATTTCTCGTTGTTTGATTGATTGATGACGATGACAATGCCCACAGTGTCAATACTGAATTAGCTTTGTCTATCCCTTAAAAATACATATAGATTGTACTTTAGAATAATATTTATATATGTTATTTTTTTTTACACGTTTCTTATATAGAAACAGTTGTATTAATGTGGCCGTTACGGTGCAGCGGCACGGTGTCTCACTGTACACGCGATGGTTGTGGGTTCGATTCGTTCGATCTTGGAATGACAGAAAGTACATAGTCAATGAAAACAAAAAGTACGTCGGATAGGGAGTGGTTTATTATTAGGTTCCCTCTGTTTACCTTGCTATATGAGAGATATAGCGAGAAGCTATACGAGTATTTACTCTTATAACAATCACTAGTCAACAAGCTTTAGACTACCGCTCGGTCTCAAGAGTCAGTAGCAACGTGCTCTCTAAATTTTTTCAAATATTTAAATTTTACTTTTAGCGAGGTAATAATAACGTATAATGTCTTAAAAATGTACTTTTTATGGAAATCTCGTAATAGCCGTATATTTTGCAGGGGTGTAAAAACGGTTTGTTAATAAAAATATTCAACATATAGGTACTTAAAAAAATTAAAAAATTAGCTTCACGCTGTACCCCGCACACAGCAGGGTAGGCAGAGGCGACCTAGTGTTAAGACACTCCGTTCCCCACTTTCTGCCGAATTCTGAAGGCATTGCGTGTTGAGTGGCAGAACTCAACGCCGCGCTTAACCTCGACACCAGAGCGAAGAAATGGAAATATAAATTTAAGTAAATATTTCATCTCCTCGAGTGGGGATCGAACCCACAACCAGTCGGTTTTGCAGTCACACCTCGTGCCGCTGCGCCACGACCGGCCTCAATATAGGTACTTAAATGTCTTAAAAATCCGATCAAAAGCTAGCCATCTCGAAGATTCCGTACCCATTTCGTGATGGTAACTAGAAGTATAACTTATAAAAGTTTACTTTGCGATCATATGCGTGAATTTTAAATGAATTGAACTGAAGAAAATATTCGTTTTTTTGTCTGTGATATACTTTTTTTATAGTTTCACCCTTTATCCCGCACAAATCAGGATAGGAACCTAGGAACCTAATGTTGAGACACTCCGCTCTCAATATACTCATAAATTATCATTTTTCGGATGTTTTCTTGTATGTGTACTTTAAGTTCTTATTTTATTATATTATATTACTTTGTACGACAAAAAAAATATGTTGATTTTGAAAATTACATTTTTTTTATTGGGCGTCAAGGTTACCCGAACCGTTAATTTCATGTTAGTTTCAGCTTGATTTAACACGTGTTCTTGACCAAAATTGCTGTCACAGACGGAGAGATAGAGTGACCAACGTAAAATAAATAATGTGTGATCCTATAAGGGTCCATTTTTTCTTTCAAGATACGGAACCCTAAAAAAGAGAGCATGCAAATTCATATTTGTGAAATAGACAGAGGATATAGTGTAAAGTTCCCCGTCCCCTTAATGTTCAAATGTTTGTGTTTAGTTCTGTATATAAATTATTATGTAAATATATAAGTTATAACAAAATAAAATAGGCCGCAGCAGCTTAGTCACCCAGAAGCACAAGCGTGTGATTGTAAACGTGACAGGTTGTGAATTTGACTTCCGCTGTAGAAAATCAAATATTCAATAATCTCATTTCTTCGCTTTGGTATCGAGGCAAAGTGCGGCGTTGAGTTCCGCCACTAAACATGCAATACCTTCAGAATTTTCCCTCAAGTCTTCTTCTGTTAAAAAAATTGATATCCCATTTCAATTTCTTAAGAATTTAATTCATTTAAGAAATCTTTCGAAGTGGATGCATCTATCACAATGGTAATATTATTACTTAATATCGACCCGATTCATTTCAATAGTCTTAGATATGCTTGATAAATCATTCATTTCCCGAAGTCAGTCTTGTTTTTACCTACATATATATATGTACATTAGAACACAGGCAAAAAGATACTAAATACTTATAAAAAACCGACCAAGTGCGAGTCAGACTTGCGCACTAAGAGTTCCGTACCATTACATATAAAAACGCCAAAAAATCGCTTTTAGCTGTATGGGAGCAACATTAAATATTTATTTTATTCAGTTTATTAGCATTTGTTGTTATAGTGGCAACAGAAATACATCATCTGTCAAAATTTTAACTGTATAACTATCACGGTTCATAAGATACAAGCTGGTGACAGACAAGCAGACAGATAGCGGAGTCTTAGTAATAGAGTCCCGGTTAACCCTTTGGGTAAGGTACTCTAATGAAAACAGCTTTACATTTTTTCACGCACTTTCCGAGGTCTTGGCACTAGTCTTCCTCTGTCTAACCAGACAGGAAGGAAGCTGATATTATGGAGAACGGAAAAAATAAACACCTAATACTGTATATATGTACTTACCTACCTAATATAAGTATGTAAATACTATAATATATGGTTATAGATCCATCGTGGCGTAGTCGTATACTTGTGTCCACAATCATATGACTGTAAGCGCGACGGTTGTGGGTTCGATTCCTGCTCGGAAGGCAAAGCGCGCATTGAGTTCCGCCACTCAACACGCAATGCCTCCAGAATTCGGCGGAAAGTGTGGAACAAAGCATCTAAAAAGAAAATAACTAGAAAAAAATATATAAAAGTATACTAACCTGGTAAAGCAAAATTGCGCCAAAAATACCTTTTACGCCATAAATTTTCTCAGTTTAAGCCTCTTATCGTTAACTTGCAAAGATAAGGCGTTAGTTTCGAAATCATTACATTCTTGCTTCTTGTTTGGTACATAATCTTGTTTGTCAATGGTGGACGCACACTATCGTTGTTTATTTTTTCCTTCTTTTTTTTTCAGTTTCAAGCTGCATCCCGCACACAGCGGAGTAGGCAGAGGGAACCTAGTGTTAAGACACTTACTTCCTCATTTTACACCGAATTCTGCAAATTGCGTGCATTGTTGAGTTCCGCTACTTAAGATGCAATCCTGAAAGACGGAGTGTCTTAACTACTATCACTACTACTTGGTTCCTAGATTCCCTTCACCTACTGCTGTAAGCAGGATACTGCTTGAAGCATAATAACAAGTGATCCTGAGCGCATATATGTAATGTGTCATGTTTCCATCACAGGTAAAACCGCAGGAAAAAAATAGTAAAATATATAAATCTAAAATTCATATATTGTTTCAAAACGAGAGTGTATAAAAACCTCTATATTTTGTTTTAAGAATTTATTTATCTCAACAGATCGATAAGAAGATAAAATACATACTCGGTGTCAGTATCTATTTGCTTTCGGTAGTAAATCAACAAAAAATGTATTTCAAATTATTATTTTGTGTGTTTTGTGTGTATTCTGTTTCGGGCTATCCCCAAAACTTTGAAACTAAAAAGTTCAAAGTTGGTATTGAATATGAGAGTAAGTGGAACAATGTTATATTTTAAATACTTTATGAAATGTGGATAGGGGGTTCGTTGAATCATATTTAATCTAAGCGAAAAGAGGTATTAACAAAATTACAAGGATATAACAAGTCTGAATAGCAGTATTGAGAAATTAAGACATTGTGTATTGATTGGTAGATCTTAACGCCGCGTTTTGCCATAGCTTTCTCAGATACTTAAAAAACAAAGTTCATCCTTATTACTACATACGTATGCCCAGAGTTTTACTGAATAAATTTCTTAGAAATTTCTTTTTTTAACATTACACTGTATCGCATGTTGCAGAGTATGTATAGTGAGTCTAGTGTTAAGACACTCCGTTCCTCACCACCACCGTCGAATACTGGAGACTGGCCCCAAAAGTAAATTTATATAAATACTTATTTAGAAAACGTGATAAAAATTTCCTAAGTGTGGAATAACACTTTAAAAATGTTTAAAATTATATATAATTTTGAGGCCAGTCTCCAGGAGTCTTTTTGAAAAATTTTGTTAATTGTACAAATATTGTTCTACAGAAAATTCAATAAACCGCTTGTATTGATAACAGTCTGCCATTTATCAACACGTATCTCTTGCATCATACGGCATCCTCGTGGTAAATCACTCTACTCTTCTTACGGTACATACCGTGACGGATTATCTTCTTAATTTCACACTATACCCCGCATATTTCTGAATAAGTAGGTAAATTGGATGATTTTCCTAGTGTTAAGACACTTCGATGAGGCCGGTCGTGGCGCAGCGGCACGAGGTGTGACTGCAAAACTGACTGGTTGTGGGTTCGATCCCCACTCGAGGAGATGAAATATTTACTTAAATTTATATTTCCATTTCTTCGCTCTGGTGTCGAGGTTAAGCGCGGCGTTGAGTTCTGCCACTCAACACGCAATGCCTCCAGAATTCGGCAGAAAGTGGGGAACGGAGTGTCTTAACACTAGGTTCCCTCTGCCTACCCTGCTGTGTGCGGGATACAGTGTGAAGCTAATTTAATTTTTAATTTTAAGACACTTCGATAATTACATTTCGCCCAACTTTCAATACGTAGCTCAACGCCGCGCTTTGTGTTCTTATTAAAGCTGTTTTTTTATTTTCATTTACCTAATTAGATTATATATGATATATAATTATATTATTAGTAAATACGTGTTTGTGACTTTCAGATTCACTCCCGATGACCGGTGGATCTGATAGATATCGCCATAGGAATAACTACGATCCGTTCTACGTCACTGTGACTGCTAAAGTCAAAGTACGATAAGTATTTTTTTACAGCTTCAAAATTTTTTCGCTATGCAGGGAAGGCAGAAGGAACCTAGTGTTTCTGTTCCTCTCCTTACGTGTTGAGTGTCGGAGCTCAACGACTCAATTCGTCTTTTCACCAAAGCATGGAAATTAAATTCTTTCCTGTCCCCAAAGAGTAAATCTGACTAGTAGTTCCATGTTAGCGTTTATACACACAAACAATTTTTTTTTGCTATATTATATTAATATGGATAAAAATGTAAACAAAAAATCTCTACTAATATTATAAAGCTGGAGAGTCAGAGTTTGCTTGGTGCTTAAACCTCAGAAACTAAATTAAAATTAAATCAGCTTCACGCCGTATCCCGCATACAGCAGGGTAGGCAGAGGGAACCTAATATTAAGACACTCCATTCTCCACTTTCCGCCGAAACCTGGGGCGAAACTCGTCGCCATGCTTTGCCTCGACACCAGAGCGTGAAAATATACATTTAAATAAGTATTTCAATTTTCCTCGAATGGAAATCGAACCCACAATCAATCGATTTTGCAGTCACACTTTGTGCCTCTGCGCCACATTTGGCCTGAGAAACTAATGGTTCGAATGGAAAAATTGTTTTGTTTCGAATAGTCCGTTTATCAAGACAGATATATTACATCACATTAATAGTTTCGATGTAATCCACTGGATCTGCGGTCAGAGTTGTACACCGGGCATAAAACTTCATAAATGTCATTTGATCGTGCTGGCGAAGCCGCAGGTTAAAGCTAGTCACATATAACAAAATATATCGTATCCTTGAATGAAAGTATCCTATTTTTAAACATTTTTAAAGTGTTATTCCACACTTAGGAAAGAAAAATACTTATTTAAAGAAAGTATCCTATTTTAAAACGCTGAGTTCCGAAGTAAGGCAAATGGAACCTGGTAACCTAATGTTAAGACACACAGTTTCAATTCACACTTCTGTTTCTCAATTTCCGCCGAATTCTGGAGCCATTGCGCGTGGAGTGGCGGAACTTACCGCCGCGTTGTGTACCGCTACCAGAGCGAGAAAATTAAAATATTATATATTTCATGTCCTCGAGCAGAAATAGAACCAATAATCCCACATACAGTAACACGCTTATGCCACTGTGCAACGACTGGCCTCATCGAACGCAATTTTATTTTAAGTAAAAATCCGATACCAGCCCTTATAAGCCCTTTAGTAGGTACTTATATAACAAACTTAACTAACATTAAAAGAAATTGGCCTCCACTGAGCCAATCAGCTCACGCCTGAAAGAAAGGTTAAACGGATCTCAGCCAGATAAAAGTACTTCATTAGAGCAAAAACATCTGACAAAAGGTTCCTCTAACAGCCCACTTAGAGCTAGTTTTGAGGATCATTGATAAGAATGTAGTGGAACAAATATATGGGCAAAACCTGGTGTATATATACCAAGCTTTTTCTATGTAGAAAGGGTGGAAGCTGGTGTGGTTCTTGAAATAAAAAGTGTTTGATGGAACGGTATTCTTTTTGTGTTTTTTTTAGTTTCATCAAATTAAAATTGATCTATTCGTTTGTTCATATATTTCTTTACCTTCTAAACAAAATAAAGTTTATACTTACTTCGGATTGCAATATTGCATTTATATGCAAAGATAGATTGACGTTAAAGATTGAAAATGAAGTACCTCGATTGGTTATTAGCAAGTAATACTCAAAAAATAGATTGATATATCAAACTATGATAGCAATTTATGGATTAGGATTGATTATTAGTATTGGGCGTAAAACGCAACATAAAAGAAATAAATACTGTCTGATAAACACATGTATACTGTATATGGCATTCGGTTCAACAGTAGATTCCCTCTGCCTACATGCTACAGGAAACCTAGTGTTAAGGCTCTTCACTCCTTCACTTCGGACTCCGTTTCCCTACGTTTTGCTCTATTTTCTAGACATTGCGTTTTTGGTGGCAGAACTTAAAGCCTTTTTCAAAACCTTTTAATCCTAAATATATCTATATGCTTCACTTCCAAATAAACTATTAAATATATATAACATAAATATTTTTCAGTCTGGCTACGTGCTATCTTACTTAGAAGCATCAGCAACAGTTAGTTCAGAAGGAGAAATAGATTTCGAAATGATCAGAGGAGAGCCTGGAGCCAAGTCACTTGTTTTTCGCTTAGTGTCCAACCATAGTGACTTCCTTTCATACTCATACTTAGTGTATGGGTTACGAGAGGAGGAATATAAAAAGGTGACTGTATCTGATTTTTATGTTAGTTTAGTGATATTTATGTATATTTATTTATTAAATTAGCTTCACGCTGTATCCCGCACACAGCAGGACTGGCCTCCTACATATTTATGATAAGTTACTAAATTTTTATAAATAAGATAAAGTTGGGCAAAAAATGTATGTGTGCGAGATTTGATTCTGTAACCTTACTGATACTTATTAAGGAAACTCCTGGAAACCGACCAGGTTCCAGGTCCTCCTGGTCGGTTTCCAGGAGGCGCGGGTTCGAGTCCCGCTGCGTTCAAAATTTTTATACGTTTTCTTAATAAGTATTTTTCTTTCCTAAGTGTGGAATAACACTTTAAAAATGTTTAAAAACCTTACTGATGTTTTATTCCGCGATGTATGATTAATATATTTTTTTTTGGCTTCACGCTGTATCCTAAGTAAGGCAAAGAATACTTGGAAGCCTAATGTTAAGATACTCCATCTGCGTTCCCAATAAAGACACTTCTGTTCCCCACTTTCGAGGCATTATATGTTGCGTGGCGAAACTTAACGCCGCGACTTGCCTAGCTACTAGAGCGATGAAATGAAAATATTAAGTATTTCATTCCACCGAGTTGGAATCGAACCCAAATGTTGTGTTGTGCCCCTGAGCCACGACGGTCTCGTCAACAATTGAAGATTTTTTTATAACGTTTATACAACTACCCAAATATAATTTTAGCTATTACTTAATTTTAATTATAATATTAAAAAACCATCGAATAATCTAAATTGAGATCATGAAACGTATTTCCTTAAAAATTTATAAGCTCCATCTGTGTAATATATTTGTAAGCTCGTAATACATGTTTGCAAGTAAAGTATGACAATTTTTCTATATAGTACATGGAAACCTCGATAGATGGCTTTGTTTACCGTTTTTATTCGGGAAAAATAATATAATATTAGACAGAGGGAACGTGGTAACATAATATTAAAATATTCTGTTCCCATTAAAATATTACTTCACTTTCGAAAGAGACAGAGAAAATAAAGGTTAAAACTCTCCGTTCCCGACTTACGGCTGAATTTTCGAGTCATTGTTTGTCGGGACTCAACGCAGCGCTATAGTTTTATAAATTACTGTAACTACTGGGCTTAGTTATATATATAAAATTAAACAAAAGATTTGTTTCATGTACGATTTTTTTGTTAATTAAAGTTTTGTGGGCTTTTACTGTTCCAATACCAGAATAAACTAACCTTAACAGTTACCAACATTTCTAGTTACTATTAACTAGCAAATTCTTTGAATTTTACAATAAAACATATATTTTTAGTAATAACAAAAAATATTTTGTTTCAGTTAAACAATATAATAACCCTGCCATGAAATATAAGTACGAGTAAATCAAGATTCTTCTATATTACTATTTATATAAGTACACCCATTTATATTACATTGTACAAAATAAAAATGCATTTTTAAAAAAGAAAGAATTTTTATTTAAGTATATGCTTTCACTTAGAAAAAAATATTGATTTATTATAATAAATAATATTAATTTTAACTATAACCAGGTTTTTTTTTGTTTTATAGCTTACACACTGTACCCCGCACACAACAGGGTAGACAAAGAGAATCTGGTAGTGTTAAAACACTTTGTTTACATCAAAAATCACTGTTCCTCACTTCCGCCGAATTCTCGACTCGTTGCGTATTGGCGGAACCCAACGACACTCGTTGCCAGAGCGAGAAAATGAAAATATGAAATATTTCGAGTGGAAATTGAACCAACAACCATCACGTTTAAAGCCCATACATATTACTATTCTATATTTATATCTTATATTTTAAACGATGAACATGTCAGCTGTTAGTGACATTTCTCTCCATTCTCCACACCTCTTCAAAAGACAAATTATTCTAAGCAACAGTTAAATGTAAAATCTTATTAATAGTATTCAAATATTTAGTCAAAACACTAGGCGTGGTGCCGTTCACGGCGCACTTCTCCACACTGACGCACTCTCCGTCCTCGTTTCTGAGAAGGCCTGGGGCACAAATGCAACCGGAAGTGCAAACTTTACTGCAAATCGGTTCAGGATCTGTGCAACTTGGTTCACAGGTTACGTTGCATTGATCGTATACTTCGTTCTCATTGAAGCATAGTGTTGTATCTACGAAAAGAATTTAATAAATAATTATTTCAATTTTTTTTAGTTTCACGCTGTATCACACACATGGCAGAGGTGGCAAAGAGAACATGAGAGCGTAGTGTTGTAACACTTCTGTTCCCCACTTTCCACCGAATTTTGGAGACATTGCGTGTTGTGTGGCGAAACTAAACGCCGCAATTTGCTTCGTTATTAGAACTTTGAAATGGATATATTAAATATTTCATTCCTCCGAGTGGGAATCGTCGTCGTCCTCCATTTAATAAAAGCAATTATAAGAAAGAATAAAAAGATAAAACACTAAATTATGCATTTTCTGCATATTACATACAATAAAAAACAAAGTGAACAAAAAAATGTCTTAAGCGTAGTGTTTTTCAAACCTAGAGTGTTAAGATATTTCATTCTGCACTTTTCACCAGAATTTAAGACATTGGCGGAACTCAACGCCGATCGCGTTTTACTTTCTCAGACCGGGAAAATTAAGTTACCTTAAACATTCCTTCCTAGGAGATATGGCCCACAACCGTCACATTTATAAGCTAAATTAAAAATCAGGTTCACGCTGTATCCCGCACACAGCAGGGTAGGCAGAGAAAACCTAGTATTAAGACACACCATTTCCCACTTTCCACTGAATTCTGGAGGCATAGCGTGTTGAGTGGCGAAACTCAACGCCGCGCTTCGCCTCGACACCAGAGCGAAGAAATGAAAATATAAATGCAAATCGATATTTTATTTCCTCCAGTGGGGATCAAACCCACAACCAGTCGATCTTACAGCCACACTTTATGCCTCTGCGCCACGTCTGGCTTCACAAGCTAAATACTGTAAAAGAAATTTACCACCAGGACATTTATCCAAAGTGACACATTTATGGTTGATTTCGTCTCTATAGAAGCCTTCTTTACAGAAGCATCCCATGCTGCACTCTAAGCCGCATACTTCAGGTTCAGGGATGGTACAGGTGGAGGGGCACGCTGCACCGCACGGTAGGAACTCTTCGTTTTCTCCGCATGTTAGCGTTTTAACTGGAAGTATATTTTCATTATCTATATATATAAATGGTCATGTACCTGACTGACTGAGGTAAGACGCACGCAGCCGTAACCGCTGTGCGTAGAAACGTGAAACTTAGACAGATGTTTATTTTCATAATCTGGACATTCACTAAGAAGGGATTTTGAAAAATTTTAACCCTAAACGGGATGAAATAGGGGTTGTAAGTTTGTATGGAAAAAATTTAAATCGGCACTGATTTTTATAAAATTTTAAATTCAGACTCTTAAAAATATTTCATTGAACACGTGTTTCATGTTTTTTTAGAATTCACTCTCTAAGGGTTCAAATAAGGGGTTGAAAGTTTATATGGAAAAATCTTATAATCACCACCGATTTTTATAAAAATTTAAATTCAGACTGTTAAAAATATTTTATTGAACACATGTTTCGTGGTTTTTTTTAGAATTCACCCCTAAGGGTGCAAATAAGCGGGCGAAGCCGCGCGCGCCCACTAGTATAATATATTTGCTCGTTGTATATCAGTGAAACCGTCGTGACGCAACGAATGAACGTACGTTGGTGAGTTCGATTCCCACTCGATGGAGGATTAAATTATTTAATATTTTCATTTCCTAGCTCTGGTATCAAGACAATACGCGGCGATGACTTCCGCTCTTAAAGACGCAATGAAAGTGGAAATATAAATTTAAATAAATATTTAATTTCCTCGAGTGGGCATCGAACCCACAACGGTCGCGTTACAGTCACATCCTTGTGCTCCTGGGCCAAGACGGTCTCAATTTTAATTATATCATAAAAATAAATTTAAACGAGCGAGACTGCGTTTCAGTCTCTACTGCTATTAAATAATTATATTAAAACGTAATGTAATTTGTAAGTAGTAAAACTAACTCAGCATCTTAAGCGAGCAAAGCCGCAAGCGAGTCGCTAGTATATAAGTTCTAGTTTAGCCACTAAAAACAAATTCTTGAAGTAACAACAGTACAAAAAAATATATAACAACCTAAATTATAAAACAAACAGACAAAAAACTATAGGAAATTGATCACGTTTCTTTAATTCAACTAGCGGAAAAGCCACAGAGGCCGTGAAAAAAATGAGTTCAGTAACTAATTACTACTGAATACTTTAAGCGACGTTAGAACTTGAACGTTTGAAGCGTAGAGTTAAAATGATTGTTTCAAAAGAAAAAAAATACAGAGACTACAAATAAAATAAATATATTGAGGCCAGTCGTGACGCAGCGGCACAAAGTGTGACTGTAAAACCGACTGTGGATTCGATCCCCACTCGATGAGATGAAATATTTTCTTAAATTTATATTTCCATTTCTTAGCTCTAGTGTCTAGGCAAAGCGCGGCGTTGAGTTCTGCCATTCAACACGCAATGCCCCCAGATTTTGGCAGAAAGTGGGGAACGAAGTGTCTTAACACTAGGTTCCCTCTGCCTACCCTACTGTGTGCCGGATACAGCGTAAAGCTGATTTTATTAAAGATATTATAACAAAATATACATAAAGAGATATAATACATCATGTGTGCAGGCCAATCTTATTTGCAATTTTATTATCTCATACTTTATTCTTGGGAAAACAGTCCGAAAATATGATCCCTGCATACAATGCAAATTGATATCCGATAAACTTATATTATCTATTCAGTAGTCGGTCGGTTGTCGGTAAAGATGCAAAGCGCGGCGTTGAGTTTCGCCACTCAACACTCAATTCCTCGAGAGATTAGCGAATAGCGTCCCACTACAGTAAGAAACGGAAATGTCTTAATGGGAACAAAGTGTCTTAACAGAACCTAGCTCTTGATTCTCTCTGTATTTCCTGTAATCTACGCTCCTGAATCTAAAAAAAAAGATAATATTCTCCTAGAACTGCTTTGATCTACTCCACCCTCTTCATATAGTACCAGATATATAAAAGAAATCGTACCACATTTTTCAGCACTAACACAGGTATTATTCTCGTTTCTCAAGTACCCTGTCATACAGTAGCAGCCTTCAATACAATCGTCGCTGCAGTTCGTCGGTGTGGGATTGGTGCAGTTACTGCAAGATCCACATAAAAGATATTCTTCGTTCGGTGGGCATTTACCTGAAAAAAATAGAAAATTATATAGCTAAAATTTCCCCCTGCTCCTCCCCAGGAAGATATGTATGAAGGGAAACTGCTGTGTTTGACTCTTCGTTCTCTCTGGCTATTCTCCATGGCTTCTAGGGATGAAGAGTGAAACTAAAAAAAAATCATAAAAATGTACACAAAGTGATAAGCTATGTTATCTGTTATCTTTTCTTCTAAGAAACAATTTCATTATAATATAGCCTTTCAAGGTATTGGTAACTTAATGTTCATTTATCGATTGAAAAGTGCTTGTTACAGCCTATTTGAATACAGAACAATTTGGATTTATAAATTAAATAGCGATCCAAACGCGGATTTGCCTGCTTAAACTTAAGTTAAAGTTTTATCTAAATCCGTTCGGTAGTTTTTACTTGAAGATTCCTGAAACATTCATCCTCAAAAACTTTTTCTCTTTCTTGTTTTTCTATGGCTGTTGAATATAATCCAGATTTCATAAATATATTATATTCAGATAACAAGAATGGAACCTATGACCACTTAAAAGTTAACTAAACAAAAATAAAATAACCACAACTATACCAACAACTGTAGGGCACAAAAACTGACGCGTCACGTAACATAACACAGTGATTGATATTCGTAATTGCATTCTAAACTAATTTCACGGCAAAATTTTAATTAAGCAGCGAAATAACTTCCTATTGACAATGTTATTATTTAATCAAATTTTCATATAAATGATAATAGTTGGGTTGCTACTGTTGATCGAATGTAGGGCTTTGATAATGAGTGAGTATTAAAATACATAAATGAAAAATGTTTACTTCTATACTAATATTTTGAAGTTGCGCTAATCTCAGGAACTACTGCTTGGTTAGTCTTGGTTACACGTTAACTCTTTCGAATTGTATATATATTTTTTGTTAACCCTTTCGAATTAAGTCTAGAGTTGACAAGGTCACACAGATATCCATTGGATGTGACATACGCTCTAAACGTTTTCTACTACAAAATATTCTCAGCTCAACCGAAGACTCGGTCTCTTAGAAGATCAAGATACTCGGCAGACTCTCCTTACACTGTATGCCTGATCCACACGCAGACAGAGAACCCAAACCTCATATGCTAAGGATATGGAAGAAGAAACAACTCACGCACCATCACTATCAATGAGTTTCATATGAGTCTGTAGTTATCATTCAAAGAAAGTACACCAAGATTTCCGTACATGAGAGCATTTTATATGCTGTCGTTGCAAAATGTACATCATTACTCAAAACAAGTACTAGACAACCACCGAATTTAACCAATTTAGTGTTGGCCTACTGGATGTGACATACGCGCTCAAAGGAGTTTATAACGGAATGTACTCAGCCCAACACACAACCCGCTCCCTCCGAAAGACGCGATACACGGGTGCTTCCATTCCAATAGATTCCCCCAATACTCTGTACCTGGTCTACACACGAGCAGACAAAGCGGATCTTATCAGGAAATGATACGGAAAGGGGGGAAACTCGCGCACTCTGACCATCAATTAATCTCAGAAACTTACATACGAGTCTGTAATATCCCCCCGTCATCCAAACTAAGGCCAGAAAGAACACCCTACATATCACCCGCTGTCGTCGCCTTAACAAGACATACAAAAGGATGCATCTACTACACTGGCGAGGAAGAGACGCTATTGCCAGGGGGATTCACCGGACAAATGAAGGTTCCGTGACTGACATAGTGGAACACAACATCAAAATGGCTATTTCCTACAGAGATGAGGCCGCAATAAATATATTACGTAACCTACTAACTGCACCGCACAGAACATGACCAACGAGCACAAAATTCGATCACAAACATTACAAAAAACAACGCTGACAAAAAGGAACGCTGACCATTCAAAATATAAATGTTCACTTCACATTTTAAAACGAAACCAAATAAAACAACTTTAACCAAATAACAACGCACGCACGGACAACAAAAGTCTTTGGGCGCCTACTCACATTAAAAAAAACTTACTATTGGTGAATTGAACTTTAATTATATCAATAATATACCCAAAATAAGTTTATAATAATCATAAATTTAAAAAAAAGATAAGAGAGCAGAAAAAAGCACTGACGACATATGTCCATAGTGTGTTAAAAGCAAATATTAAAAAAACCTATCGGTGTTCCCAATGGTAGCAAGGAAGTGCTGTCAAAGTGTGTCAAACGAAACTCTTACTTTCTATTGAACCATGGGAAGGTGCAGGTAAAAGTTAAGAGTTGAATATTGCAAGATTTGATCTTGGAGTAATACCCAAATATTTCTCGCGAAATATTTATTTAGAAAACGTATAAAAAAATTAACTTAGCAGCAGTCCCGCAGCGTACATTTTTTTTTAAATTTCTTAATATGCATAATCATGGATTAGCAGCCAAAGCCTTCGTTGTGTTATAAAACCTAAAAGATTCTGTGCACATGCACCAAAAATTGGAAAATGGAATTAGGGTGGTGGTACTTTGATAGTTATTAATTAAATAAAATGCGAAAAATAATACCTTATTTTTGTTAAATTATAAAGGTCAGTTAGTTAATACTTTCTTTTCTTTCCTTAAATACCTTATAACTTTACTATAATATATTCGTAGGCGCTAGTAATTTATTAGAGCTTAAGATGTTTACCTGGTCATTTCTAATGCTAGTCCTAAGAAAATACAAAAACATAAACTTTATAATATACGAAAATCAGGTACTATTTCTTGGAAATTATTTATCTAAAAACTTTAAGGCTTTATAACGTAAGGAAGGTCTGACTGCTTTAGGTTCCCACTCTATCAAGTGTTGAAGGCTAATCTAATCTAAATTTTTTTTTTAAATTTATTTTGAAACATATTAGCAAAGTTATACAAGAAACAATTTGTACGATAATAACCACATAATAACTTAACGTTAAACTGTTAGTATAACTGAATTAGTTTTTGTCTATAATATGTATTACATTTCACCCACCACTTACTGATTCGTACTTCATGAGATAGTTAAAATTACGTATTAATTGATATTCCAATTTTTTATTTCCCGTTCATTTCCAGACAATGCTATTTTAATGGGTCTGAACTTATGAATTTCAAACAAATACATGTATATAAAGAATAATAATAAATCTATTTAATAATAACATTTTTGAGGCCATTTTCATTACATCGGTCTGGTATCGAGACAAAGCGCGGCTATACGATTCGCCACTCAACACGGAGTGCCTCCTGAATTCCACTAGGTTCCCTCTGCCCACCCTGCTATGTGAAGGATTAAGCTAAAAAAAATTGACTTACTGAGTCTTTTTTTTTATAAAAAAAAACTGCTAACGTTCTCTTTCATCTCACAATTTTCACTAAAATTTTATAATCATTATTTTATTATAGAAAAAGATTGTTTAAACGATGAAATACATAAATCGTGTTCCTTTTATGAGGAATACACTTGTTGGGAGACACAGGATTTGAATAAGCGAGTGAAGACGTCACCGAAACGACTTCCCCATTGTAAATCTGGATGTTATTGCAAGTATGATAACGTATTAGTATGAGGCCAGTCGAGGCGCAGGGACACAAAGTGTGACTGTAAAATCGACTGGTTGTGGGTTCGATCCCAACTCAAGAAGATGAAATATTTACTTAAATTTATTTAGATTTTTTTGCTCTGGTGTCGAGGCAAAGCGCGGCGTTGAGTTCTGCAACTCAACACGCAATGCGTCCGGATTGACGAAAGTGGGGAACGGAGTGTCTTAACACTAGGTTCCCTCTGCCTACCCTGCTGTGTGGATACAGCGTGAAGCTGATTTTTTGATAATTTATTATACATTTTTGAAAGTAGATAAGCCTTAGAAATTTATCCTTCCATTCTCCTTTCTTGGAGATGAAGAATTTTGGAAAGTGTAGCCCAAAGAGCAACTTAGGCTTTGCTTAATATTAATAATTGATTGGCCAACTTGGGCATCATTATAAGCCACTTGGGGATTTATAATATAGATATAGCGCGATTTGATTTAATACTAAATTAGTGTAATTGTAACAATTTTTTTTTTCATCCCACACATATTAGGGTAGACAGAGGGAACCTGGGAACATAGTGTTAAGATACTCCGTTTCCATTAAGACACTTTCGTTCTCCACTTACCACCGAATTCTGGAGTTCACAATAAATGTTGATTGAATTATGATATCCTACCTAATGGAACTGAAGTACGAAAAATAAAGTTTCTATCGTAGCGCACGCACAAAGAACAGGCAGGACTATAAACGGTTCTAAGTTCGTTTTTTCCTCGCTCTGGTCTGATCCTCACAAGACAAATCACAGCATTGAACTCTGCCACTTTACAGTCAATATCTCGAAAATCGGGAGGTACGTGGGGTCATAAACTAGATTCCCTTTCTGATCAACTATAACGCTATAATGGATGAAACGAGAAGTTAAAAAAACCGACTATTGCCTGTAGAGTTAGGCACTTTACTCAACCACTATGGTGTTATGTAAAAATAAATACTTACATATTATATATGTATATATGTATGTACATTATATATCAGCGTTCAATTTCAAAGCGTTTTGAACAATTTGTAGTTAATATTTGTTTTACTGGTTAAATACGGGCTGTAAATAGTCAGGCTCTTGTCAAATTAATGTCATGATAAATTTAACTTTTGCTTTACTAGCAAACAGGGTTCAGTTGATTTTATACCTAGTTTAAAATTTTTAAAAAATCTTAAAGAGGCCGTCATTGCGCAGGGGCACAAGCGCGCGACTTTAAGCGCGACGGTTGTGGGTTCGATTCCCACTCGGGTGAATGAAATATTTAATATTTTCATTTATTTACCCTAGTGCTCATTACTAGGGCGAATAAATGCAAAGAGGATGATTTTATTTATCTTATCTGCGCTATGATAGTCAAACCGCAGTTCTCAACACGGAATTTCTCGAAAACTGGAAGAGAAATGTTTAACACTACTTCTCTACTCTACTATAGTATTTTAAATTTAGGCAAAAAAGACGTCAGCCGTGGCGCAGGGCCACAAAGTGTGACTGTAAATGCGACTGGTTGTGGGTTCGATCCCCACTCGAAGAAATGAAATATTTATTTAAATTTATAAAAAAAAAATCAGCTTCACGCTGTATCCCGCACACAGCAGGGTAGGCAGAGGGAACCTTGTGTTATAACTATAAATATAGAATTCTGGAGGTATTGCGTGTTGAGTAGCAGAACTCAACGCCGCGCTTAACCTCGACACCAGAGCGAAGAAATGGAAATATAAATTTAAGTAAATATTTCATCTCCTCGAGTGGGGATCGAACCCACAACCAGTCGGTTTTGCAGTCACACCTCGTGCCGCTGCGCCACGACTGGCCTCATTTAAATTTATAATGTAATAATATTAATAGTAATGTCTCTAGAATTCGGTGGAAAGTGGGAAACGGAGTGTATTAACACTAGGTTCCATTTGCCGACCCTGCTGTATGCGGGATACAACGTGAAAGTGATTTCATTTAAGCAAAAATGAAAGACTTTAATTTATATTTAAGATAAATCGTTCACCTGCCAATAAACCCTCTTTGCACTAGACGCTGCCTTCCTCGCTACACATGGTGAATAAAAATATAATTTATAAATAATGACTAAAACAAAAATATTTTAAAAATTTAATCATCATTTGCTTTCTGTATCATTATTTTTTTTTAGAAGTGATATGGTGCGTTCTTATCCTAACGGCAGATGTGTGCCAATGTTGGCATGTCAAGATTTAGAAATTCGGGCACTTTTCAAGAAAATACCCAGCAGTTTCTCCAATTTTTGAGCTGTCTTGCAGGAACTCATTGTATAAATAAAATTAAAATAATACAGCAAAAAAAGTTTTTCATTTTTGCAAATAAACAAATTAATTAAAGTTAAGACAAAAACGCGACCAGAGGGCGGAAATGGAAACAAATATAATAGCTTCCCCGAGTGAGATTGAACCTACAATCGTCGTATTTTCAGCCAGGAGCTGTACTAGAGGATTTAGACACCACCTCATCTTGATCAGTATACTATGAATATTTTGCTAAAATAGATATTATGACATATTACAACATATACCATATCTCCTAATGTCCTGATCTCCTATCACAAGATTTCCTAATTAAAAAAAAATTGCACCATCTATAAGTTGAAAAATGGCACCCAAAATGCGTCGAAGTGTCATGGCGTCGCTTGTGACGTCAAATCTGAGTAATCTGTCAATACTAATGTATACAATATAAAATGTCAATTTCTTTAAAATGTCGCTTACTTACTAAGGCGTGACGTAAATCGATCAACTTGTCATTTAACATGTCATGTCGGCTCACCGTAGTTTGTACAGTGGCAGAACTCAACGCCGCGCTTAGCCTCGACAACCAGAGCGAAGAAATGGAAATATAAATTTAAGTAAATATCTCCTCGAGTGGGAATCGAACCCACAACCAGTCGGTTTTACAGTCACACTTCGTGCCGCTGCGCCACGACTGACCTTCATTTATTTTAGATATTCATTAATCCTACACATAATAATGACATGAAGTCGTGTCTTATAATCTATTAATAGGATTTCAATAATTAAATACATAATTTTAGTGAGTTTTGCTAACTATCGTCATACTTATCGGTTTCACCTGCATGATCAATTTGAAATAACAAATCTTTATGTATACAAACGACATACGAGTATTCTAAGTGGTGGAGGTATCCATAACTTGCTGTAAACAGTCAGAGACATCAATCCCATTAAAGAAATGGTTTATCGAATTTGAGTCTTGAGTTAAAGTTCCTGAGATTCGCGCTTTCAGCCGAACAAACCGACAGCTATAACTTCAAATTTTAAAAAAATATATGTACATATAACGAAATTTGGATAAAAAATAGAAAACAAAGTGATTATTGATTAAATTATCTATATACACTCCGTAAATAATGACAGATATATTATGTCAATAAAATTGAAATTAAGAGAAAAGTTTAATTTTTTACCTTTCGCAATATACAGAGCAGCACAAACGGATAAACCTATCACCAAATAACACAAAGTGATTCTCAACATAGTGATTATATTATAGAAAATTATAAGCTTTTATAGAAAATTTAATTATATTATAAAGTATATAAACGACTTTATCCAACAAAATTGCCAGCTATTATGACAAATGAAACTATTCTGCCTTTGACCTTTGCAGTCGACTTGCTTTTATAATTATAAAGAAAAAATTGTGACATCCTTGAATGTAACGGATCATTGATTTGGTTCTAGATGAAACTGTTATTTATTTATAAATAAATTATATATTAACTCCTTGGTTGTAGGTTCGATTTCCACTGGCAGGAATGAAATATTTAATAATTTTAATTTTCCTCGGTCTGCTAACGAGGAAAAACGCGATGTAGAGTTCCACTACCCAACCTGAAATGTGTAGAGAATTCAGCGAAAAGTGAGAATGGGAGTGTCTTTCTCAATGAGGATTGTCTAAACACTAGATTCCCAAGTTCCGTCTACCTACCTTTCTATGAACGGGGTACAGCATAAAAAAGAAAATTTGAACCAACATCGATAATCATCCTGCAGGTAGGTAAGCCAAATAAGTAACTCAGGTAGTTATTATCACTTCCATTAAAGGAAACCAGTCGTGGCGCAGCGGCACAAAGTGTGACTGTAAAACCGACTGAATGTGGGTTCGATCCCCACTCGAGAAGATGAAATATTTACTTAAATGTATATTTCCATTTCTTCGCTCTGGTGTCGAGGCTAAGCGCGGCGTTGAGTTCTGCCACTCTACACGCAATGCCTCCAGAATTCGGCAAAAAGTGGGGAACGGAGTGTCTTATCATTAGTTTCCCTCTGCCTCCCCTGCAAAGTGCGGGATGCAGCGTGAAGCTGATTAAAGGAAACACTATCTTATCCTCACTATACGATCCTCTCCTATAGGCTATTACAGAACGTTTACATCACATCACAACATAACACAACACAACACTGGGCAGTGTTTGCTCCGTTCAATCATTTAATGCGATTAGAACGCGAGCCTCGTAAATATATATCATGTTTAAAGCTTTACTTTAGATGTAACAAATGTATTAGTGATTATGAATCATATTTAATAAAATTATTATTATTTGAGGCCGTCATGGCCTAAGGATTTGACTGTGTGGCGACGGTTGTGGGTTCGATACCTCTTCGAGGAAATTAATTATTATTTAATAATATTTTCATTTCGTCGCTATGGTATTAAGGCAAAGGCCTGGCGTTGAAGTCCGTTTAATACGCAATGTCTTGAAAAAATCGGCGGAAAGTGGGGAACGGAGTGTCTTAAAGCTAGGTTCCCTCTGCCAATCCTGCAACATAGACAGCGGTATGCCTGATACAGCATGAAGCTGATTTATTTAATTATTTTTTTTTAGGTTCACGTTCCGTCCCGCATATCCAGTTCTCCACTTTTTGCTGAAATTCGAGTCTTTTCGTGTTTAGTGGCGAAACTTAATGTCGCTCTGTATCTCACCAGAGCGATGGAAGTAACTCATCGTCAAGAGTGAGAATCGAACCCACAACTATTAACTATTCAAAGTTCCGATGACAATAGAATTACATATAAAGAATATGGACAAGTTGTTAGTCAAATATGTGCATCAAATGAAAGGGCTTGATTTGAAAAATACAATACACACAAATCAAAAAAACTTGAAAGAATATTTTTAAAAGGATTATTTAATTATTATATTATTTTATTTTAATGTTTACGATTATATAGTATTCGACAAATAAGAAATTTTAAAATCTCACCGTAACAACTAAACAAAGATAGAAATTAAACTTAGACCATAATTTTAATTGACATTATTGTGGTAGTGTTGCTTAAAATCAAAGGTAGTGAGTTCGATTCCCTCAGATTGGATAAAACGAAAATAGGCTATAAGAATTCCATCAAAAATTGTTGATTCCACCTTTATCAGTTTATCTTTATTGTATAGAAACGAAAATCTATATTCCAACTTATTTGATATCACTTTTTTTAACGTTTTTTTTTTAAGTTTGGTAGAGTTGGTCTCATTTGTGGTAGTGCTGGTTAGTTTGGTGGTTGGTAGAGGGAACCTGAGTGAAGAATTTAACGATTACTTTTTCATTACAAATTAAATACCAAATGACCGAAATATACAAATATTAGTAGATTAATATAAGAAACCTGTGTCTTAACACTAAGTTCTCTCTGCCTACCCTGCTGTATAGCAGGATACAATGTGACGTTGACTGACTAATATAAGTAAAGTTAAAGAAAAGAAGTAGTAAGTTGAGGCCAGTCGTGGCGCAGGGGCACAAAGTGGGATTGTAAAACCGACTGGTTGTGGGTTCAATCCTCATTCGGCAGAACGTGGGAAACGGAGTGTCTTAACACTAGTTCTCTTTGCCTACCCTGCTGTGTGCGGGATACAGCGTGAAGCTATATTGTAAATTAAATAAAAATAAACAAAACTAGTTTACTCAGCTTGTACCAACCACTTAAAGAGAGTGCGTCATACTGTCATTTGATTGAACACCACAAACACACGTCCGCCGTTAATGTAATAGCGATTTATAACATTACATAGTTGGACACGTGGTTTGTAGTTAATACTAGATATTGCCTACGGTTTTACTCGTTTATGGCTTCATGACATTTGTTTGTAAATTGTGAGAAATGATTGAATGTAGAAATAATGGTTCAGGGTTCGATTCTAAATTGAGTATATTTGTATTTTTAAAAGTACTGTCATTTCTCAGTTGTGTTTATGCAATGTTATAGTATGAGTATAAGTAAAATAGTCATCCATCTCATTCTGACAAGCTTTTTTAAGCTTAATTTTTTTATTTTTCTCTATCTTTTTCCTTCATGTTTCTGAAGATTTGTATTATTTTAATAACTGTTATCTTCAAAATATAGATTGCGGTATGTCATCTGTTCTTTACTTTTTAGTAACTAATAAATAAAATAAATAAATCAGCTTCACGCTGTATCCCGCACCCATCAGGGTAGGCAGAGGGAACCTAATTCTAAGATACTCCGTTCCTCACTTTCAGCCGAATTCTCCAGCATTGAGTGATGAGTGGCAGAACTCAACGCCGCGTTTTGCCTAGACACTAGAGCGAGGAAATGGAAATAAATTTAAGTAAATATCTCATCTCTTCGAGTGGGGATCGAACCCACAACCAGTCGATTTTACAGTCACACTTTGTGCCCCTGCGCCACGACTGGCCTCTAGTAACTAATATAACAAATTTATATAATTTTAATGGGCACGTAACATCGTTTGCGTGAAATATTAAACTGAAACTTAGAGGCCAGTCATAGGGACACCAGCGTGCGATGTAAGCGCGACACGTTGTGAATTCGATTCCTACTCGAGTAAATTAAATATTTAATATTTTCGTTTTCTCGCTCTGGTAACGAGGCAAAAGTGCGAAGTTTGATTTCCGCAACTCGACACGTCATGCCTCAAGAATTCAGAGGAATGTGATAAAAGGAGTGCCTTAACAATAGGTTACAAGGTTCCCTATGCCTACCCTTCTATGTGCGGGATACAGCGTGAAGCTAAAAACTTAAAAAAAATCTAAAACTTTCATCACATTAACTCATTAAAAGAACGCTAAAACTTCTGAATCGTATGTACGAGTACATATAAATACATAATATACAAATTCCCCTAATTGGAATTGAATCCACTTCCATCATGAAAAGCCAGATGGATCCCAATTGTACTACAATGTTTAACTAAAACGTTCAATTTGAATATTAAACTATTTTAAGCTCTATTTCTAAGTACTTAAGATATATTTTCATTTGATAAAATTTTATTTAAAGTTAACATAGAGAAGGCGTACCTTCCATTACCACGACAAAAGACGCTAGGTTAGTTGGAATTAATGGTTTTGTTTAGTATAATTTTACTTCTAATATAGTAAGTAATATATCAACGGTAATTGAATTATACTAGTTAAAGAAACTTGTTAGAGTTTTGGATGGTTTTAATCTATATGTGGATTTATAGTATAAAATACTATATTTTGATACTTCAAAACATTGTTTTTAGGGTTCCGTACATAACTGGTAAACGAGACCCTATTACTAAGATTTCGCTAGCCGTCCATCTGTCACCATCTCTGTATCTCATGAACTGTGTCAGTTAGACAGTTGACCTACTCGCACTTAGCCGGGTTTTTTTATATAATTTTTTTCTTTGTACAAATCTTAAATTTAATTAACAGGTGAAAAGGAAAAAAAAATGCGATAAACTCATTTTATTCTAAAAAAAATCAGCTTTACGCATATAGCAGGGTAGGTAGAGGGAACATAGTGTTAAGACACTCCGTCCCCCACTTTCTGCCGAATTCTGGAGGCATTGCGTGTTAAGTGGCAGAACTCAACGCCGGACTTTGCCTCATCACCAGAGCGAAGAAAATGGAAATAAATAAATCGATTCCCACTCGAGGAGATGAAAATAAATGTAAGTAAATATTTCATCATCAAAAATAAATGTAAGTAAATATTTCATCAACCAGTCGGTTTTACAGTCATACTTTGTACCACTGCGCCACGACTGGCCTCTATTTTATTTTTTTTTTCATTTTATTCTCTACTTTTCTTCGACTTCGTTTTACATACTCCATGTATTTCATGAACAAATAATTAACAAACAAATAATTCGTATTGTTTTTAGCTCTACTCTTATTCATAGCAGGGTAGCCATCAGCATTCTTTATAGGATACCGTCTGGGTTATATTTTTTTTTTACTTTACCTTTCTCTAATTGATAATATATTCTTGAGGATCAATCAAGGCTTATTTATTACTAGTGCTATAGCTTCTATAAAGTGAGAGAGTCCAGCTACTGATATTGAAACTAAACCTACACAAAGAACATCTACAATAATAAACATACACTAACATTTACCTGCGGCTTCGCCCGCGTCATCAAATGCAAACAACTAAGAATTTTGTATGATGCTGTTGGATGTTTCTGTTCCTGAAATATTATTTATTGTTACTTTGCGTCTATTGGTTGTAGTGTGATATAATATAGCATATGACCTTCGTAATCAATAAAAAAAAGAATATATCCATCAAAATATATTTTTATTTATTAAACAGTACTTCCTGTTCAACCAAACAAACTCTTCAGCTATTATATTATAAATAATTAATTATTACTAATATTTTAGTACCAAAACCAAAATATAATCAAGATTACTTAAATTATTCTAAGAAACCTAACCAAAAATCCAAGAAAGCTTCAATGACCCACATCACAAGTAAATCGTGAACCCAGCATCCAATTGAACAGATGCACTCTCCCGCAAAAACCAATTGGGAACGACGGAATGCACTACATTCGATTTGTCTACAATAAGATTAAATACGTAGTTCCTGGGAACTAGTACATAAGGTTTGGTTATTTGAACAAATATATATTTTGTCTTCAAAATTGAATTTACATTCACGCATCTTCACGCGTAGGCAAAGGGAACTCAGTGTTAAGACATTTTGTCTCCATTTAAACTCTTCCGTTCTCCATTTTCCGCTGAATTCTTGAGCCACTGTGTGTTGAGTGATGAAAGTCAAAATTGGACTTTGTCGTTACCAGAGCGAAAAAATCAAAATATTTAATATTTTATTCCTCTAAGTGAGAATCGAACTCGCATTCGTCGCGTTTACAGTCACCCGCTTGTACCTGTGGTTTTTGAAAGAGATGAAGAAAGGACGGAATGCAAGATCAGTGTAAATGGCAAGATATTAGAACGTGAATGAAGTGGTAAATTTGGCAAGTATGTTCAGTGAAGATGGAAGATACAAGATGGATGTGGAAAGGCGTATTGCTGCCGGTAACAGAGTTAACGAAGCTTTAGCTGCATTGATGCGCGTTTGGCCGTACAAATGCAGTGTTGGTACCGACGCTGTTATACGGCTGCGAAACGTGGGTATTACAGAAGAAGAATGAAAGAAACATGAATGCCGTGGAGATGCGATTTCTTCGTAGGATATGTGGAGTCAGCTTAGCTGATCGAATCCGCAATGAAGAGATACACAGAATGGTAGGTACTAGCGAGGATGTCGCGGTGAGAATGAAGAAGAACGTGCTCAGCTGGTTTGGGCACGTCGAACGAATGAGTGATGAAAGAATGACAAAAAAGATTTATGAAGGAAAAGTGAGTGGTAAGAGAGGTAGGGGGAGACCTCGGTTGAACTTCGAAATCACAGTATCAAAGATACTGGAAGAAGGTCACGTAAAACGCATAAGGACTCAACGGAGGGTATGTATGGTTGATGACAGTGGACAAGGCAAAAGAAGTATGTAGAGACCGTAGCGTTTGGCGCTCCATTCTCTCTGACTACCCCGCTAGGGATAAAGCGTGAAGCTAAGTTAAGTTTATACTTCTGCGCCACGACGACCTTTAACTTTTTTCAAAAAGAACCTAGTGCTAGGAAATTCCGTTCTCTAATTTCCGTCCGGATTAGAGACACTGGGTGAGGTAATTCAACGTCGCGCTTTGTCTTGATACCAGAGCGAGAAAATGAAAATAAATTATGAAAATAAATATTATAATTATAAATAAATTTTTATAGTATTCATTCCCCCGAGTGGGAATCGAACTTACAAGTGCTTACAGGCGCTTCACATCATGATTATTTCAATTCTCTATTTTTTATTGTAATTAGTTCATATAAATATAAAATATATGTTAGACCGATTATACACTGTCACCTATAAATATTTACATAATTACACTAACGGCCCCGCGCTGCTTTGCCCGCTTGAACTATACGAATATTTTTTGTGTGTTGAAAAAAAAAAGTTTATTATATTGGTATAGTTATCTTTACCTAAATAAATCGTATTTTAAATCTTTTGGGAATTTATTTTATTTTGCTCGCAAAAATCGAAAAATGTTTAGTTATTTCTTATATGTTTCTCCACATCCCTCTCTATCTTTCAGTGATAGTTTAAAAATAGGATCAGCTCAGTCCAGAGATTAGCCGGAACAAACAGAAAGGCAGACAGACTAAAATTTTAAAATTATTTGTTTGTGTGTCGGTATCGTGTAAATAACTATATGCAGATGAAAAACGCGGTTATTTTGAAATCACAGACAGACTTAGATTTTAGTTTTTTATATAGATATAATATAATATTATACAATCCTGAGAGGTTTCAAAAAGCCACATTGTTTTTAAACACGTGCTAATGCAATATGCATGTATGTATGTACGTCTCACATTAGGACCTTTCATAATAACCTAACTGTGGGAGGATAAGAATATTCCGCCTTACAAATGTATAAGAAACAAAAAGATGGTAGTTCTTATGTATATTTATGAATGAATCGTTTAGATTATCTTTTTTCTTTTTTATTTTTGTAAAGAACTAAATATAAAATTTTCCGTACAATTTGTAGATATCACGTGTCGGATTTCACGCTGTACCCCTAGCAAAGCAGGGTAGGGGGAGGGAACCTGGGAACCTATTGTTAAGACACTTTCGTTTTCCATTTCCCGCCCAATTTTTGTCTTTGCATTTTGGCTTGTTCACCAGAGCGCGAAAATGAAAATAATTCAATCATAATTTATCGAAATGAACCTACTACCATCGGCTTTGCTTAATATATTCCTGTATCCTGTTCAAATAACGAATCAATATGGTACTAGTATAAAATAAATACAATTTTTCTCACAGTCAAACTAAGTTATCGCCCGTCTAAATCGCATTACTTCTTACTTGTACGGTACAAAGTATAAGATATGGGCGATTTATTAGATGTTTTTTTTACTATAAGGTAGCGTTTAGAGTGCCAAAAGACTGTATAGTGCTCGTATATCGATTCCAGTTGAAAGTATCTATGAAGGTCGACATTAGGAACGTACAATGGGAATATGATGTGATAAAAAATAAATCAACACACACTCTATCCCGCACATAGCAGGGTAGGCAGAGGGAACCTAGTGTTAAGACACTCCGTTTCCCACTTTCTGCCGGATTCTGGAGGCATTGCGTGTTGAGTGGCGGAACTCAACACCAGAGCGAAGAAATAAAAATATAAATTTAAATAAATATTTCATCACCTCTAGTGGGGATCGAACCCACAACCAGTTGGTTTTACAGTCACACCTTGTGCCTCTGCGCCACGACTGGCCACAGACGAGATATTACGTAATAATTAATTTTGTACATTTTAAAGAGCTGGACTTCGACCTCAAACCCGTCAGGATAATAGGAAAATAATAATAATAGTAATATATTAACATGAGAACAAGGCAGAGGGAACTTAGTGTTAAGACACTCCGTTCCCCATTTTTCTACGGATTCTGGAAGCCTTGCGTGTTGAGTGGCGGAACTCAACACCGCGCTTACCCTCGACACCAGAGCGAAGAAACAAAAAAAAATTAAATAAATATTTTATTTCGTCGAATGGGGATCGAAGCCACAACCAATTGATTTTACAAACACTTTGGACCACGACAAAATTTGGCAAAAACAAAAAAAAACATGATTATCATATATAATTAATAAAAAAGTTGCCACCGCTCATACCTTGCGGCCTCCCAACGCTGGCTACAAGTGCATTTCGTGTATACGGTGCACACGAGCAGTTGGTACCCACACCCAGTGCTTTATTAGATCCAGGCTGGCTATGATGCAGTTCTAAATAGATATTTCGTTTTATAAAGTTTCTACTCTTATTATTTGATTTGATATTGTGTTTTATTATATTTTATTTATAAACAGACTAGACTAGACTAGACTAGACTAGACTAGACTAGACAGTTAATTTAGTTAGCAGTTGATATTTTTTTTGTTTGCGTGTATATAAAGGACCCTAAAGTCTTATAATTTTACTATAAAATGATGTATAGCAAAAATTCTGCTAATTTTATATTTTGTAATTTTATATTTTTCTGCTAATTTTATATTTCCATTTCTTCGCTCTGGTGTGGAGGCAAAGCGCGGCGTTGAGTTCTGCCACTCAACACGCAATTCCTCCAGAATTCGGCAGAATTCCCTCTGCCTACCCTGCTGTGTGCGGGATACAGCGTGAAGCTAATTAAATTTTTAAATTTATATAATTTCTAAATAACTTGCTCACTGAAAAGCTGACGTTGTAGTCCACAACGCCACTATTGGGTCTTTGTTTTATTTTTGAATTTTTTATCATCTATAATATATTACAGTTTCCTAATTTCAATAAAAAAACGCTTACATAAATATCCGATATAAACGTATATTTATATCTTTTTCCATAGCTTGGCAAATTTACTGGGATACAGCCATTCCGCATTCCAATGAGTTCAAAGGAATATTTTCTAAGAAATCTGTTTTGATAAAGAGCTATACTATAGAGTATAACAATTAGAAACTCCTCTCGCTCTGGAAAGGCATAGCAGCAGCATTGAGTTCTGTTACTCAAAACACAATGTCTCAAATTCAACAGAAAATATAGAGAGAAGTGATTTGATACTAGGTTCCATCTACCTTTTAAACTATAGTTTCACGCTGTATCCCGCATATAGGTAGTTAGCGAGAACCTGGTGTTAAGACACTCCGCTTCCCACTTTCCGCCGATTTTTTCGAGGCATTGCTTGTTGAGTGGCAGAACTCAGCGCCGAGCTTTTGCTTTGGTGCCAGAGCGAAGAAATGAAAATTTTAGTAAATAAAATTTCCTAGAGTGGGGATCGAACCCACAACCTTCGCGTTACAGTCGCACACTTTAATTAAGTATTGAATTGAACAAAACCACGAAATAATTAAAACAATGGTTATATAATATATACATAACATATGTACAATTTAAAAAGTCAGCTTCACGCTGTATCCCGCACACAGCAGTGTAGGCAGAGGGAACCTAGTGTTAAAACACTCCGTTCTTTATAAATAAAAGGAACTATATTTTAAATTATAATTTAACATTGATCTACTGAACCAATACCTTAACAAAGAAGTTATCGCATATTTGCAAACATTCATAAATACAAAAGACTACGGTATACGGCTTTAATAAAAGATTCCTGCATAGGGAATGCTCGTCGAGTTCAGGGAGTTCTACATTTTCAGCCGCTCAGTTATTTTCCATCCATTTGTTTGAGGCCAGTCATGCTCGTGGCACAGAGGAACAAAGAGTTGTGGGTTTGATTCCCACTCGAATAAATGAAATATATAATATTTTCATTTCTTCGGTCTAGTGTCGAGGTAACGCGCGGCATTTAGGTCCGCCACTCAATATGCAATGTCTCGTAATTGGGCTGAATGTGGAATGTATAGGTGTAGAGTGTCTTAACACTAGGTTCAAGCTACTTAACCTGCTAAATATTTTGAAAACACTTTCTACCGAATTCTTGAAGTATTGCACTCGACAAAATGGTGAAACTAAACGCCGGGGTTGGCCTCGCTATCAAAGCGAAGAAAAGGAAATTAAAAATATTTTATTCCCTCGAGTAGGAATTGTACTCACAACTGTCGCGTACGCAATCACATCCTTGTTCCCCTGCGCCACGACCCCCTCAAATATTCTATCTAAAATGTTCTATACATCTCTATTAAAGTGGTCCGCGTTGCGCCTAGTTTAGTTTAGGTTTACGTCAATTATGCATGGATTCCCATAAAATGGGCGGTGACAATAGAATAGTGAATATATAATACGAGACGTAATGACGGTATAAATGTATTATAATTCACATAAACACGTGTCCTGGTGTATGGTGGGAGTTGTAAGCGTTGGTGGGGTTCCTTTAGTTTGTATTCTTTTTTAAAGTTCCCGCTGCAGGGTGAACAGAGGGAACCTAATGTTAAGACAACTGGCGTTTCCGTTACTGGCGAATCCTGGAGGAATTACGTGTTGAGAAGCGGAACTCAACGAGGCGCTTTGACCTTCTTGGCAGAGCGAGTAAGTGAAAATTATAAATATTTCATTTACTCGAGTGGAAATCGAACACACAACTCATTGCTTTTGTAGGCGCACGCTTGTGCTTGTCTTGACTGGCTTTATTTAATTTTTACGGAGCAGCCAGAGGTAGCGGAGTGACAAACGCTACGGTCTATGCATACCTCTTTCGTCTCGTCCACTGTCATCAACCTCTTGTTACACACTCGGACATAAAATGAAAGATGGAAGCTTATTTCATATAAGTTATTTAATTTTCTTTTACCAGGATAGTGATCCCGTGTTTTGTCTTGTTTCCAGAACTATTGTTAATAATATTACATGTATATATTATAACATATAAATACGATAGTTGTAACTTCGATTCTCACTCGAGGTTATTTTTAATTATCTTGTTCTGTAACATGACAAACTGCAACGTTGATTTTCACTTCACAACACACAATATCATGAAAAATTGGCTAAAAGCGGGGTGCCGCAACACGAGGTTACTTCTGTCTATGTTGGTAGCTACAAGTTAATTTTAGCTACCTTTCTTAGTTATATAAACATGTAAATTACCTAATATTGCTACGTTCAAATGAGAATGTGAACCAGTAACTACCTTCTATATACTCTATTCTCCCACAAACTAGTCCCTAACGATACAGTAACGATGACGGAAGGTGAAAATGCACTAAATTATCATATCGACGCCATTGTCCCGCTGGACTCTGGAGCACATCCGGTTTGTAATGTCACATGAATAATGGTGATCACCTTATTGTTAATATTAAAATTCTTAATTAACCTTATTTTCTCTCATAAAATCTGGTTAACTGAACACAAGGTGGTATGAGTTCGTTTCCGGGAATATTTTCACGGTATGAGTGGTGATAAACGGAAATGTCTTAATGGGAACGGAGTGTCTTAACTCTAGGTTCCTTCTGCCTGCTGTGTCGTATGCGGGATACAGAATGAATGAGCTAAAAAACAAATATAAGTCTGATTTAAACAGTTAAAGACACATTACCAGCAGCATGTTTTCACTGGAAAGCTGTTTTTTAGGAAACGAGCTTACGGATAACTTAATGATAAGTGACCACCGCCGCCCATGATCTCGTGTAACACCAGACGAGCTACTAGAGTTGCCTTTTGCTCTATGAGATGCTAGATGTCTTATCGACTTGGAAACTCTGCCGCAGGTAGACTCCTCAGATATCCGGCGTGTTGAAAGAGGTTCCTACTACGCCGCACAGTAATAGTTGATATTAGATGGCACCAGCCCAAAGATGAGAACAGCATGCCATATAAGGCCGAAACTGGACCCTACATATGGCTAATCGGTGTTTTCTTTTTAATAACACTTTTAAATTGTTAACAATAAATATAGCTCTAAGAAAGTAGTGACATAATCTCAAAATGAATGTCAACACTAGTGTCAGTAATGTAAGTAGAACGTAAAGTAACAATAAGTAATTACTTGGTCTCGAGCCAAGTGTAAAATCTGTTTAATTTTAGGTATTGTGGCTTTAACTGGAAGCCATCTTGGCGCAGTGGCATGCAGCAGGGTAGGCAGTAGAAGATTAGTGTTGTGACACTCCGCTTCCCAGTTTCCACTGAATTTTCGACGCATTGCGTGTTGAGTGGCGAAACCCAACGCCGCGTTTTGCCTTGGTGCCAGAGCAAATAAATTAAAGTATTAATACATAATAATTAATTCTCTCCAGTGAGGATCGAATCGACAATCAGTCGCGTTTAAAGTCTACTTGTGCCCTTGCGCCAGAAAATACTAAATACTAAAAACCTGAATAAAATAAATATTTAAAGGGGCTCCCACACAACAAACGTGATTTTTTTGTCGTTTTAGCACCGTGTCCACATTGCACTTGTTACTCTCACTCTACACTACACTCGGTTGTTTAATGTAAAGATATTGTCTTTAAGCTGATAATGCTATTAGAACACAAAAATAGTCAAGGTTAGTTAATAAATAAATGTGTATTTCAAGCGGGCGAAGCCGCAAGTTCGTCGTTAGTATTAAATATATCACTCCCTCGAGTGAGATTCGAACACACAACGCCTTTTGTGCCACGCGAGCCTCAATATAACGTGATCAAGAAAAAAAAATGTCTTAGCTTCTAGAATTTATCATGAAACTTTCACTAGGGCACCATTTTCATATTTTTTTTGTTTGTTAACTATAATAAAGGATTTATATGAAATAAACAAAGTTTCTTACAAATATTGAATACCGGGACCAAACTCGGGCGAAAAGTAAAGTAGTTCTATCAAGGGAAACCCTTCTCAAAGTTTTGAATAGAGTTCCTTTACCAGTTCATATATTATTCTATAATATTTTCATTTTCTGTTGAATTTTATCCTATATCATAATTTACGGATGAAGCCGCCGTGGCGCAGTGGCACAGCGTGCGACTCTAAACGTGTCGGTTGTGGGTTTGATTCATCTCGGAAGAATGATTTATTTAAATTTTTCATTTCCTCGCCTTGGTGACACAACAAAGCATGGCGTTGAGTTACGCCACTCAACATGCAATGTCGCGGATAGTGGTAGGAAAGTAGGGAACGGAGTTTCTTAACGCTAGGTTCCTTCTGCAAACGTGAATCTAAAAACATAAAAAATAAGGAATCCTCTCCGCAACACAAAAGCAAATATTATATACAAGAAAGCCCAAAGACCAAAACAAAGAATTGGAGGCATTGCTTGAAGAAGATCCATGTCAGACGTTAGTAGAGCTCGGGAAAACGTTACAAGTAGATGCGTCAACAGTTTCAAAACGTTTAAAAGCGTTAGGAATGATCCAAAAGCAAGGGCATTGGGTGCCGTATGAGTTGAAGCCGAGAGACGTAGAACGACGTTTTCTCATGTGTGAATTGTTGCTTCAACGGCAAAAGAGAAAAGGTTTTCTGCACCGTATCGTCACTGGGGATGAAAAGTGGATTCACTACGACAATCCAAAGCGAAAAAAATCGTGGGGCATGCCGGGTCACGCATCAACATCGTCGCCAAAACCAAATATCCATGGTTCTAAGCTTCTTCTCTGCATTTGGTGGGATCAGCAGGGCGTAATTTATTATGAGCTGCTTAAACCTAATGAAACTATCACGGGAGCTCGCTATCGACTTCAGTTGATGCGTTTGAGTCGCGCTCTGAAAGAAAAGCGGCCACTATACGAGCAGAGACACGACAAAGTGATTTTATTACATGATAATGCTCGGCCACATGTGGCAAAACCAGTCAAAACTTACCTGGAAACACTTCAATGGGAAGTTCTACCCCACCCGCCGTATTTACCGGACATAGCCCCCTCCGATTACCATTTGTTTCGGTCAATGGCGCAATGGTTTAAGCGAGCAGCGCTTCCCTTCTTTTGAAGAAGCCTAAAAATGGCTTAATTCCTGGATTGTCTCGAAAGATGAGTCGTTTTTCCGACGGGGGATTCAATTGCTACCAGAGAGATGGGAGAAAGTGGTCTCTAATGATGGACAATACTTTGAGTAATGTCATTGTAAGCATTATATTTTAAATTATTTTTTTTTAAACAAAAAAAAAACAGCGAGAAGGTCCTAAGAATCTAATATATTTATAAAAACCCAACGTTTCCAACACTTTACACCAGTCCGTGGTCACGGGTATAGTACATTCAAAGTAGCTACCACCAAAAATAAATCACAATGTAACATTAACAAATAGCCCATTTAGACCAATTTACATTTTAAAGTCTTATTTCCTATCGCCATCAAAAACAATCAATTCTAACAATGCACTTCACGCTCGGTGGTAACGCGTTCACAGATGAGTAATTTTACAAAAGGTCGGATGTAAATTCGAACAAATAGTGCTTTACATTTGAAAAAAAACACTTCCTAAAGTAAATGGGAAGTATTTCGCTGATTCAATTACGTTTTTTTTTATATTGATCCTTAGGTTATCGAGACGCAGGCGCAGCTACTGACTGTAAACGATACGGCTTTGGTTTGGTTCTCTCGGGGAAAGAGTTATTTTTCGCTATGGCATCTTGCCAGACATAGCGTGGCGTTAAGTTACGCCATTCAACATTCAATATCTGGAAAATTGGGTGGCAAACGGGAAATTATCTTATCACAAGTTCCTCTTTTATGTGTAGAATACAACGTAAATAAATGTTCTTTTAAACCTAACCTACTTCATGTGCATACTCTGCCAAAAAGAAAAAAGCGTTATTAATGCTGTAATTTTTTGTAGTGTATTCAGCGCCACCTGTTTTAGGTAGACAGGTAGTGAAAATCTAGTGTCAAGACACTCCGGTCTCTACTTACATGTGATGGAACTCAACGTGTTTTTTTTTATTACAAGAACTGCAAAACTACACAAACGTGCGACTATAAAACAATTCCTTCCCATAAGTAAGAATCGAATCCGCAACCGTCGCGTTAACAGCCAGACGTCGTTTTACTACGGCACGAGGCCGTCGTGTATACAATACATAGAATCAAGTATTTATGAGTAATTCGTACATAGTGTCAAAGTAGAAGTTAGTGGCTTAGTAAACAATAATTAAGTTGGAACTCAATCTGCTACCTATGTAGGTGATTGTTTTAAACTTTACCGAAATTGGACTGTACTTTGGGAGGTAATCCTTTGGACTTCGAGTAACATTCTGGAATGTTAAATCAAAAACTATGTAGGAACGCTATAAACGTCAAATTATATAATTAGATTTAATATGTCTATAAATTCGAGGTTGAGTTGAGGTTGAGTCTTCAAAACGCAGGGGCATAATCGTGCGACTATAAACGCAACGGTTGCAGGTTCGATTTCCACTTTAAAATGTTTTTTATTTTCATTTCCAGGCTCTGGCAACGAATCAACGCGCGGTATGCCTAGAAAATCCTTAAAAAATGGAGAACGGAAGTGTCTTAACAATAGGTTCCCAAGTTCCCTTTGCCTACCTTGCTTTGTGTGGGATACAGTTTTAGCTAAAAAAAATCTCTAAATCCTAACAAGAATGCGAAAGTAAGTAGTAACAGAGACTAGAAGAGACTTCTGTTGATCTTCGAGAACACAGTACCGACGACACTGGAAGAAGCCAACGCAACAAGCATGAGGATCCCGATGAGATCATTTACGGAGAGATTGATGACAGTGGACGAGGCGCAAGGGTTTTGTTAGTTTCGTTTTCTCTTGCTATCCCGGTAAGAATATTGCGTGGAGCTAAAAAAACTATACTTTAATAATATTTATAACTTAAATATTCTGACTTAATCAAGACATCAAATTGCATTTTTTATATTATTGTCTTCTGTTTAATTATAATAAACATATATTACATATTTTTAAATGTCCATTTGCTATACAATGCTATATAAAGATATATTCAATACACTAACATCTTAACTCGCTTGTCAGTACAAGTTTTCAGTGGATTTCACCGGAAGTGCCTTTCAGACAGTCTTGTTCGCTTAAACAAGTAACGGGTCTACACTATTGTAAAGTACTAACTTGTCTTTGTACCATAGTGTCGTAGTTGGAATGATAAAGTGGTTATAGGTTCCATTCTCATACAATATATTTTTAATTGCGTAATATGAGTTAATGAGTTCTTATTGTTTTTAAAAATACTCTTCTCGCTGTATCCCACACACAATAAGGTAATTAGAGGGAACCTAGCGTTAATACACTGCGTTTACGAATTCCGAAAGAATTGCGAATTCCGAAAGAATTGCGAATTGAATGGCGGAACTTAACGCCGCACTTTGCCTCAACACCAAAGTAAAGAAATTAAAATATACATTTAAACATATATTAAATTTTCTTGAGTGGGTATCGAACCCAAAGCCTGTCACGTTTACAGTCACACATGTATGTGCCATGGCGCCACGACTGGCCTCAATTGCTTATTGCGAGAGATGTATAACGATTTTTTTTATTGTTTTTAAACTAAAAGCAAAACCAATACAAGCCAATACAAATCACCAAAAAATAACGTAATTTCCGTTCAATCGAGTGAAACGCGATACCAATATCCAAAACAATAAATACACACAGACCGACTGACGGTGTCGGCCCTGAATTATTAATCACAGTTGTAACGCTAATATAACGTGTTCGCGATATAATTACTATTTTGTATGATATATACATTTTGCATGTATGTATGTATATAATAATTTTTTTAATTATTTTGTAGTTATGTTTAGTTTAACACCTAATCTCCAGCTAGAGGTCATTCCTGGTGCAAGGGCACAAGCGTGTGACTCTAAACTTGAAAGGTAGTGGGCTCGATTCCCAGTCGAGGATATTAAATATTTCATGTTTTAATTTCCTCGCTCTGGTAACCTGGCAAAACTCGTTGTTGAATTCCGCCATTCAACACACAATGTTGAAAGTGGGGAACGGAGTGTCTCGACACAAATTTACTCAACAAGGGATATAGCGTGAAGCTTTTCTTAATATTCCCTTACACTCTCTGAATAAACCAAACATAACAAACCTCAACTTTCGAAGTCTCATCTCTGCTATATCCATGAGTAACTGAGTGAGAAAGAAGAGTTTTATATAATATGATATTTAGATAATTATAAACATTTAGACAAATCAGATCGAGGCTGTCGTGGTGCCAGGGGGTAAACGCAAAGGTTGTGGGTTCGATTTCCACTAGGGGGATATTTAATATATTTATTGTCTTTCTCCTCAACACGTTTCTTTATGAGAACAAAATATGTTGATTTTTTTTACGTTCCCAGGTTTAACTCTGTTAACAGCGTGAAATTAAAAAAAATAAATAAAGATTATATGTTTATTAAATTCTTAATATATAAATTAAATTTTTGTAATTGACCGATTCGAATACAGAACCGTAAAAGAGAACGGTTACACTATTACCAGGTAAAAAACACAGTGTGTGGTCGATTCCCTAACTCACTTAATCCGTGGCTAAGTTGACGTTGTTCCAACAGAATAGATAATTTGCTTAGGGCTATTATAAACTATTTTTATAATATTATTTTTCTTTTATTTTTTATTTATATTATAATTAATTTAGTTTAAGAATACGTGTAAAGTATTGTATACATTTAATCTGTACTAATGTTAAGAAGCTGAAGGGTTTGTTTGGTTGAAGGTGGTAATCTCAGGAACTAGTGGGTGAATTATTTACTTTTGAATAAGACAGAAAGGAAGGCTATAAGGCTACGTTATCATATCCCATAAATAATTTCAAAATAACTGTACCTGCGTTGAGATTAACTATTCCCAAGAGCACGTACCTTTTAAAATTATTTTGATATATTTAGTAGTTATCCATAAACGTATTTTTGCCTTCGCTATCGATAACCTGCTCTTATTTAAAGTCAGTTTTAATAACAATAAACGGAGTGTCTTAACACTATTTACTCTCCACTAAATGGAAAAAAAGTAAAATCTATATTATATTACTATCTATATGTTTGTAATCAGCTTAATTCAACATACAGGTAGTTAGTTGCAAGTAGTTTACGCGAAAGTTAGAGCAGACAGCGTACCGGCGTGTGTAATAAGCCACGCTGTAATTCCTATTGACTGGCTATTGCCTGTGGCTTTGTTTGATAATTATTATTTTTTTAGCTTCACGCTATATGCTGGGTAGTCAGAGGGAACCTAGTAACCCAGTGTTTAGACACTCCGTTTCCATCAAGAGACTCAACGGAGTGTCCGGATTTCGGTCGAAAGTGGGGAATGCCCCGCCAACGGCCGAAATCCGGATACATTTCGTGTTGAGTGGCGGATCACAACGCCGCGCTTTGTCTTGTTATTGGAGCGAGAAAAGGAAAACATTTGATTTCCTCGAGTTGGAATCGAACACAACACAATTTGCGATACCTGTGCCCCTGCGCCACGACGAATAATTATTATGGTATATTTAGACACCATAGTGAACTAGTAGTGAATGTAAGCACAATGGTGTTGGGTCCAATTTTTACTAAGGGACTATGATTAAATAATTAATTACTTCTTTGACAAAGTGCGGTATTAAGTTCCGCCACACAATGCGCAATGTCTCTAAATCAGGTAGAATTTGTAAAGCAGCGCTAAATTCTTAATTATTAACAGTTTTAATAATTTATTTGAAATTTTAAACGATTCAAATGTAGTATATAGTTTTATTTATGTACCTACCCACATAACACATCCTATGTGGTTGAATATATTATTTTTATTTTCTCGCTCTGATAACAGGACAGACCGCGGCGTTAAGCCCCGATGTACTTGTGAACTAAGTTCACTCTGCCTACCCTCCTATATTTATAAAGAATTTTGTTTTTTCATATTCAACCTTTTAAAAAAAATCATTCACACAAGCAAAGTCATCAACCAAAACTATTATTAAATGATCCACAAAAAAAATTCGAAAGTAATTTTTAAAGGTATTTAATAACACGCAAAAAAGTACCAACTACGGTCTACATATCAACTAAAATTTAAATTTCACCCATTATTTATTGTAATCGATAACTGCAAATAGCTGTCATTATGTATTAAACACGCGGAATGAGAGAAAAAAGTGGAATGCCTATTATAAAGTGTGCGCAGGTGTTCGTGGGTTCGATTTTTAGGTCACTTAGGCAACTTTTTATATGATAAGTAACTAAATACGGCATTGCTTTCTTCGTTGAACGGTCAATCCGTATTACAAAGGAATATTTGGAGAAGACACCGTTGTAGCGCGGTGACAAAAGTGTATAATTGTAAACGCGAGGGTTTGTAGGTTCGATTTCCACTCAAAGGAAGAAAATATTTAATATTTCCATTTCTTCGCTCTGATCACCAGGCAAGGTGCAGCAGTGAGTTAAATTTCAAAGGAAAGTGGAAAATGTAAATGTCTGGATGAGAACGATGTGTGAGTCTATTGATTGTCAGTAAAACTGAAAAAAAATCATTTATATATATAAAAAATTCTAATGTAGTAAGTTATGTTAAAAAGGTACTATTGCTTATAGACAATGTCAAATATCAAACAAGCCATTTTCTGCGTTTCAAATCTATATTCAAAGAAAAGATTACTGAAACTTATTAAAATAGAACATCTACATATGTCTACTATGTCTCTATAAGATAGATTGTCGGTATTTTATAAGTTCTTAGATTTTAACGATTATTACACATTTTAAATGAAGCTTTTTTAACCGGATTAATCGCGTATATTTTGCAGTAGTCCGTAGTCACGAGTAGAAGTCTACCCGTCTAAGTCAAAGTGTTCGAAACGTCATGTTTCCAAAAATGTATAATACAAAATATACGTGATAAATCCGGTTAAAGTAGTTTCGTTTAAAATTGTCGGTATTTTTTATTATTCATAGTCATAAGCGTTAGAATAGGGAGGGAGGGAAGACTATTACCTCACATTTTTTTTTAAATTAGACTATACTATCAATGAAAACTTCACACAAAAAGTTCAGTCAGAAGGTAAATTTCGGAATGTTTTTGGTAAATATCAATAACTTATTGAGTGGCGGAACTCAACACCATGTTTAGTTTTTATTATCATTTTCAATAAATGAAAATGTGTGAACTTAAACAACATGCCTCGCTCATCACTAAAAGGCATCAAGAACCTTTAATTAAATAAATAAAACGTCAAATCTAACTAACCTTAAACAATGAATGTTTTATTTAAACGAAAGTCAAAACAAAACAGACCGCAATACGAGCAACAATTACTCATAAACTTTGCCAATAACTCAATGCTGAGCTCGCGTGAGTACCGGGGTTGATGTGGCCAGGTGATTTGAATGTTTCAAGATATTCCTGGTACAGTATTTTTTTAATAATCAATCAGCTTCACACTGTAACTTGCACACAACAGGCTAGGCAGAGGCTTGTGTTAAGACACTCCATTCCCCACTTTCTGCCGAATTCTGGAGGTATTGCACGTTGAGTGGCAGAACTCAACGCCGCGCTTTGCCTCGACACCAGACCGACGAAATGGAAATATAAATTTTAAGTATATATTTCATTTCCTCGAGTGGGAATCGAACCCACAATCAGTCGGTTTTACAGTTACATTTTTTTTAATAAAGCTTATATTGATGTATTAGTATGGTGGCGACCTCGTAGCGCAATGGCACAGCGTCTGACTGTAAACGTGACGGGTTTGGTTTTCGTTCAGGGGAATAAATAATTTTTATTTCTTCGCTCTGGCAACGGGGCAACGCGCAGTATTGAATTTCGCCACTTAACACGCAATGTTTCTACAATTGAGCGAAAAATGGAGAACGACCCATGAAGTATCTTAACATTAGGTTCCCTCTATTTACCCTTTTTAAGAGAAACACATTTCACGTTGGACAGCGTTATCATACGCTGCAAAATCTATGTCGTCTAACTTGGTCCTTGAAGCATTAATATGATTAATATAAACAGTTCCACGAATAAGATTTGAACAGGTAACCAACATATTCATTATTTACGATCGAGTGTATGCCAATAAATAAAATTTAAATACATACATTTTTTTATAAGTTAGTATTACACAATAGGAGAATACAGGATAAAGAGAGATCTAATTAAAATACTTTTTAACTATAAAACAAAGCAGCAACATTTACAATATAAACGTAATATTGAGCTAGTAATCCCATTAAGGCCGGTCGTGGCGCAGGGGCATAAAGTGTGACTGTAAAATCGACTGGTTGTGGGTTCGATTTCCACTCGAGGAAGTGAAATATTTATTTACATTTATATTTTCATTTCTTCGCTCTGGTGTCGAGGCAAAGCGCGGCGTTGAGGTCCGCCTCTCAGCACGCAATGCCTCCAGAATTCGGCGGAAAGTGGGGAACAGTGTGTCTTAACACTAGGTTCCCTTTGCCTATCCTGCTGTGTGCGGTATACAGCGTGGAGCTGATTTTAATCCCATTAATATTACAAATGTGAAAGTTTGTAAAGTTCTTCACGCAAAAACTATTGAACGGATTTAGGTGAAACTTTACATTACTATAACTTATGCATCTGTATAACACATAGGTTACAATTTACGCCATGATTTTGTAGTTAGATTATATAATATAATATGTTTAAGCGGACGAAGTCGCGTTTGAGTCTCTAGAAAGTAATATTTTACTAAAATGTTAGCTCATAAAAAATATTTAAACGCCATCTTTACTTATAAAAAGTCAACTGTCAAATAAAAACAATACAGTATAACCTATATACGTGAACGTCTCACAAATAGTAATTTAATTTGGCAACCCTACTACAAATTCTCACAGCTAAACGCACCTGACTACGGAGTGTAGTTTAAGAGACGAATATTTTTTTTTTAATTTTATTTAGTTATCGTTATTTTTGGAACCTAGCTAAAGTGGTGTAACTTAACACTGTATATAATCTTAACAGACTAAGTAAAGAAATTAAAGTATATTTTTTGAAATTTTTATGATTTTTTACGAATTTTCAATTTTTCCCCTTAATAATTAAAAAAAAAGTTGGCCGTATAAAAAAATACTTTGAATATAAATGAAAACCATTATTAAGACTTTGTAGACATGTCTTAGGTACGCAAAAAATAATATATAATATACAGCTTAATATCAACCGTCTCTAAGACTATACGAAATATCGTATAAAGTTTCTCGCCTTTCATATAATTTTTCAAGTTCCCCGAGATATAACTAGCTTTGTTGTATTTTAGTAGATATCCTTTATTTTCCTATACTTCAACCAAACTCCAAACTACTCAAGACTCCACCCATATTATTGATTATTGTTTAAAAAAAATTAAAAGTTAGAGATAGAGGCTATCATGGTACAGTGGCAAAGCGTCTGACTGTAACCGCGACGGTTATGGGTTGAAGGATTCTCACTTTGGGAATTCAGCCGCATCTAGTCAAAACTAACAACCTTCTTCAGGTCATCAGTTCATTAAGCTTGAGGGTGCCCTACGCTGAACTTCCAAATCCGCAGTCTTTTCTCGAGGATTCTTCAGCTCCAATTGTAAAGTCCTCAACTTCACGTGTATTCCGCACACAGCAGGGACACTCCGTTCTCAATTTTCCGCCAAATTCTGGAAGCATTGTGTGTTCAATGACGGAAGTCAACGCGTTTGCCTCGACACCAGAGCTAAGAAATGGAAATATAAATTTTAAAAAATATTGTATTTCTTCGAGTGGGGGGGATCCAACCCACAACCGTCGCGTTACAGTCACACCCTTGTGCCCCTGCGCCACGACGGCCGCTGTAAAGCCAGTTTACTATAAGTATGCATTTCACAGAGTCTCGTAAAAGTGATGAGTCACTATCACGTTGTGCGCATAAGATTGTGTTTGTTGGTACCAGTCAATGTATGTATGAATGAGTGACTGTATATATAGAATAAACAAATCTTTATAAACGAGTACTAACCAACGACATACGTTCCTTCGACGGCCGTGTCCTTGATGTGTCTTCATACAAGATAACTATTAATCTAAACTTTTTCAATTTATGAGAAAGTAAATATTATTGTGCTTATCACTCTTATTAGAGTTAAGGTTAACAATCTATGAGGGCGTTTTAGATATAAGAATAAAGTCTATTTTTTATATTTTTGTGAAAGTATAGTCAATATTAGTATCTATCGGTTTGATGAGATAAGCCATCGGGTATAAGATTTGTGAAGTTATTTATCATTTTCACATGAATTTTAATTTCTATAGCTCAGTGGACATATTAAGGGTAAATATAAACTAAAAGATTGCAATTATAGTATGTGATATTATTCTCATAAATAATTATTATAACATACTAAATCTAATTTTCGTCTAATTTTTCTTAAGCGTCACACCGTGTCCTATATAAAGAACTAGTGTTGAGACACACCGTTCCCCACTCACCGCAAAATTTTTGATACATTGTGTATTGACCTACAGAACCACCGTGTTCCCTCTATTTACTTTGTTATCCCCAGGTTCCCTCTGCCTATCTTGCTACATGCGAGATACAGTGTAAAGCTAAATAAATAGATACTTCATAAGCAATAACTAAACTTTTATATTTAAAAATTAATAATTTCTCAACTTAACCGACCTATCGCTACACGCGTCCCTTAAAACCCATAAATTTGTTTCTAAAACCCCCATTAAAATTAACACTAAACTAAAGAGCGGTTCCCGTATATATAATTTGTGTGTTTTTTACAAAGATGTTGCGACATCTCGAGTGGCAAGAGATAAACGTTTTAGAGATCAAGTTGTAATCCTCTTATTTTATAAGGAAGATTTAGAATGTTTTAAAAGGAGCTAAAATTTTAGTTTTATGATAGTTTAAGTTTTAAAATTATATGGGTTTGCCTAATTTTTTATCCCGTTAATAGCGAAGGGCAGAGGATGACTTAGTGTTAAGACACTCCGTCACAGCGAGAGCAAACGATAATTATCAAGATAATATCCACGTGGATATTGAACCATGAACATCCACTTTGTAGTCAGATGATGTACTGCTGCATCATGATGGTCTCTTAATCTTTATGTATCTTTTATTTTTTTTACCTCACGTTGTATCCATCACATATCCGGGTAGACACACTGACCCTGGGAAGCTAGTGTTAGACACTGCGCTTGCGCTGAAATTGCGTGTTGGTTGGAGGAACTCAACGCCGCGCTTGCCTTGTTACCAGAGTGAAGAAATGAAAATATTTCATGTGTGATTGGAATTGAACCCATAACCGTCACGTTTAGAGTCGCTCGCTTGTGTATCATCCCTGGGGTACGACCGCCTCACGGTGTCTCCTATATTATGAAGACATTGATTGGCCCATCACTCCGTTCTCCATTTTCTGCCCATTTTAAAAATCATGATAATGATTTTTGTCTAAATACGAGTATAACTCCTTTAATCTAACGAGCTCCGGGGAAATATTTTAAATACAATTTTGTCAATCGTTATATCTAACATTGCCATAGAATACAAAATACATATATCCTATAGATAAATAAAAGTTTTGATTACAGCAGGGTAAGTAGAACTTATTCACAAGACACAAATTTTCCCCCAATTTAGAGACTGCTCGTAGACAAAAACGAAAATAAAAAGATAATAAAACGAAAACGAAAATAAAAAATAATTTCAATATAATCGCCCTAACGGGAATCGAATCCATAACTAGTACTTACAGACGGAAGCTGTCCCACTGCGTCACTATAGACTATATCTATAGTATAGATAACTTATAATTTAGTAAAGCATTTACATCCTCCGTGTAATCTTTTTCTAATGACTACTCGAGGTGTCACTCCGATAAGAGGTGGTAATGATCCTTACACCTTTATGAGGTTGAAATTTTAATAGCTTTAGATATTTTTATGTATTTGTATCTTTGTTTTATCTTCACGCTGTATATGCTGCACATAGCGAGGTAGGAAGAGCGAACCTGGGCACCTAGTGTTAAGACACTCCGTTCCCAGTAAGTCTGTCGTTCTCCATTTGACATTTAAGAGAATTTTTTAAGGTCAAATTGGATATACAGTTTTGAAAAAGAGTCATACTTGCTTAGTTATCATTTGCCTAACTCCACATAGAAGTTGCACTTTCATGTCTAAATATAGCAAATATAATAAATAATAAATTGTAGGATATTTAAGTCAAAATTAAAATGGTGCATTAAAAACCAAGAAAATATAGAAATGGATATTTTGGCCTCCTTACATACGGCAAAGAAATTTTCATTATTTTGGAAGGGAACTAGAAAACTAAATAATAGTCCAAGTCTTCCAGTTAGCGTGGAGGGTAAGAGTGACTATGCTGAGATAGCAAATTTATTTAGAGAACATTTTAAAGTTATTTCTCCTCTTGAATCTCAGCCGGGTGTGAACGATGCTGATTCTTGTCAATCAGAATTCTCTATAAGGTTCAATTGTAAAGAAATAAAAGATGCAATTAAAAATATGAAGAGAGGTAAATCTCCCGGACACGATGGACTCAGCATCGAGCACCTTCAAAATGCTGGTATACATATGCCGGGAGTGTTGACAATGTTCTTCAATCTCTGTATAGGACATTCTTACTTGCCACAGGAGATGTTGGACACAATAGTCGTACCTATTGTAAAAAATAGGACAGGAGACATAGCGGATAAGGGTAACTACCGGCCCGTGCAACTGTGATAGCCAAGGTATTTGACGGCGTGCTCGACTCACGCATCGGTGGATATGTACAATTACACGATTCGCAGTTTGGTTTTCGGTCTAAGTTGTCAACTGAGAGTGCCATTTTTGCGTTGAAGCACGCTGTCAAATATTATACTGATAGAAAAACACCAGTGTATGCGTGTTTCCTGGACCTGTTAAAAGCCTTCGACCTGGTTTCTATGATATCCTGTGGGAAAAGCTTCGGAGCAGCGGCATTCCTGCTTCACTTATATCTGTATTGTCCATCTGGTATGATAATCAAAGAAATTTTGTGAAATGGTCAAATGCTTTGTCTTAGCCATATAAACTTGATTGTGGAGTGAGGCAGGGAGGTCTCAGTTCTCCGAGGCTTTTTAATATTTATATTAACGAATTACTTGTTAAGCTCAGCAGCACACATGTTGGATGCCATATAGATGGTGAATGTGTAAATAACTTAAGTTATGCAGACGACATGGTGTTGCTGAGTCCCTCGATATGCGGAATTAGAAAGTTAATATCAATTTGTGAAGGATATAAGCTAAGCTAAGCAGCATGGCCTAATATACAATCCTAAGAAAAGTGAGTTGTTAGTCTTTATAGAGAAAAATAAAAGTCCAACATGTGTCCTTCCTGTAAAACTTAGTGGGACATATTGTTACTGAAAATTTAAAAGACGATAAAGACATGGAAAGAGAACGCAGGACATTGGCTGTAAGGGCCAACGTGCTGGCTCGAAGGTTTGTTGGTTGTTCATTACCTGTTAAAATTACACTATTTAAAGCGTACTGCCAAACACCAGCGGCCTTTGGGCTAGCTGTACCTAAAGAGCAGCCCACATTCTGCGAATACAATATAATAATGCCTTCAGGGCACTGTTGAGGCTCCCATATCACTGTAGTGCGTCAGGCATGTTTGTTGATGCTCACACAGACGATTATTTTGCGATAATGCGTAAAAAGGTGGCATCAGTAATACAAAGGGTAAGGATAAGCACCAACAGCATCCTGAAGGTATTTGCAGATAGATTGTATGGGCCGACCATGGGGAGGTTTATCAGGTTGCATGTGCAAAATGTACCCGGGTCAATCCCTCTGTGGTAGCTATTTGTTTTACTTTTATGTATATTTTGATTTGTGATTTGTTTTTATTTGAATTTTATTTTTGTATTGTATTTTATTTTATTGTATTTTATTTTACCAACATAGTTCTTAAGTAATTTCATTGTACTACAATACTACAACTATGAACCTATGTTGCTTAGAAATAAAAGATTTTTATTTTATTTTGTTTTTTATTTTTTTGTTTTAATATTATAATATATTATGTGCCTGAGGAAATATGATTTGCAAGAAGAAAATGTAGTTTCATTATTCAAAATTGAGGCTCGTCGTGGTAGACGGGCACAAGTGAGCGACTGTAAGTGTGACTGTGAGTTCGGTTCCCACTCAGGGGAATGAAATATTTAATATTTTTATTTCCTCGCTATAGTAACGAGGCAAAATGCAGTTCAAAATTGAGTTCCGCCACCCAACGCACAATGCCTCATGATTTGGGAAAGTGCCTCGGAAAGTGTAATATGCGGGACACGGCGTGGAGTAATAAAAATAACTATTAATGATTATTTTCCGCTTGTAACAGGGCAAAGAAAGTATTAAGACACTCCGTTCTTCACTTGCTGCCCAATATTCAAGACATTTCATTAAGAGTAGCGAGACTCAACATCCCATTTTGACTCATTACCAGAGATAGGATATCAAAATAATTAATTCCCCCGAACAGCAATCGAACTCACTACCCCCGCATTCACAATCCACATCACAATAATTACAAAATTACAAACTTTTAATGTCAACACGTATCACTAAAGAGTTGTAGGGCCCGACCTGTCGTTACTCTAGCCGTTAGTCGTTAGTCGTTATATGTATATCTTAACGTTCGCACGACACGAGGGCGCCGTCCATATTAGAAAATGACTATAAAGATAACTTTCGACTTGTGACATTAATATATTATGTAGTGACCTAGATAGTGCTGTTTAGAGTCACTGTGCTATTTTAAATTAGTTATATAATTGGTTTATTCCGTTTTCGCATATAGCAGGGTACGCAGAGGGAACCTAAAATTATGACACTCCATTTTCAACTTTTTGTCTATTCTTCAAGACATTCCGTGGTGACCGATTTAACTCAACGTTACACTTTGCCTTGTTACCCTGTTATTTGAAAGAGGACAAAAATTCATTCCCCAGAGTGGGAATCGAACGCATAACAGTCGCGTTTCGTTTAGGGCCGAGACTAGTCGAGTGTGGGCTCGACTATAACTCAGCGAGTTGTTTATTTTTTTTCATTTCCCGGAACAACAAGGCAGGGCGCGACGTTGAGTTCCGCCAGTCAACGTCATCAAGGAAGTAGTGTCTTAACACTAGATTCCTTTTCCTACTCTGCTATGCAGATGTAAATGTGATTAGATGCTTATTTAACTGAAATTACTTTAATAAATAAATTAGCTTCACACTGTATCCCGCACACAGCAGGGTAGGCAGAGGAAACCTAGTGTTAAGACACTCCTTTCCCCACTTTTTGCCGAATTCCGGAAGCATTGCGTGTTGAGTGGCAGAATTCAACACCGCGCTTTGCCTCGACACCAGAGCGAAGAAATGGAAATATAAATTTAAGTAAATATTTCATCTCCTCGAGTGGGGATCGAACCCACAACCAGTCGGTTTTACAGTCACACTTTTGCCGCTGCGCCACGACTGGCCTCAAGAACTTATTAATTTGTCACCAGCGTCCTTTCACAGCCCACAAAGTTTCATAAAAGTTGTTACTAAATTTCAAAACATTCGTCTTCACGTTTCATAATATTTCATTACCCACAACACGCTTCGAGTCACTTTTTTAAGTGATACAAATCAATCCACGTCAGAATCACGGTAATAAATTACCCCATCTCATTTTTCATTTTCACCCCACGTTGTGTGTTTTTTTAAATTAACGTGGGCGGGCATCGAACCCCGTATAACGCAGATGTCGCTTAAATAAATGTTATGGTTAATTTACATTACGTGATTATTTATTATCTTTTGATTTAGATATTGTATTTTTTTATGTAAAATTCTAGAAGAAGAGATAGTTACTTAATTTTTTTTTATTTTTATTATTTTAAGTATTTAAAAATAAGTAGAACAGTAAGGATGTAGAGAAAGTACTCTTTTCTTTTCCATTTTTAAAACAGTAATTTGAATAATAAACATGATATATCTATAAAGATACAGGGTGTCGGTGTGTTTCAAATATATAATTTTTAGCTTCACCCTGTACCCTGTACCCTGATCCCTATATCCTGGGAACCTAGTGTTAAGAACCTAGTGTTAAGACACTGTGTTTTCATTAAAACAGTTTTATTCTCCGGTTTCCGCCGAATTCTCGAAGCACCTCGTTACCAGAGCGAGGAAATTGATAATATTCAATATTTCATTACCCCTAAGCGGATGTCCCACAACCAGTACCCACAACGATCGTGTTTTGAGTTAAAAGTTTCTACCACAATGCCATAGCGGCCTCAAATTGAATTATTGTAAACTCAATTTTACATCAAACCGAGCTTATCACGTCTATTATTATTGGTTTTCTATGCATTGTATAGTTGATATCAAGCAGTGAGAAACTAGTGTTAGAACTCTCCGTTTTTGGTTTACAGACCAAATTTGAAACATATCGTTTCAAGTGGCGGAACTCAACGCCGCAATTATTGAAGTAAAACAAAAAAAGTAGTAGAGACAAATTAAAATAGACCGCACAATACGGTCAGTGGCGTATTTATTCAGTCTGAAGCAAACGTATCCTCGCCGCACATTATTGGTAACCGAATAGTTTGAAATGCGAGTAGTAGCTGCAAAAAAAGCTTTCATTATTTAAATAAGTAAATAAATAAATTAGCTTCACGCTGTATCCCGCACACAGCAGGGTAGGCAGAGGGAACCTAGTGTTAAAACACTCCGTTCCTCACTTTCCACCGAGTTCTGGAGGCATTGTGTGCTGAGTGGCGGAACTCAACGCCGCGCTTTGCCTCGACGATAATTACATTCTTTTTACCTTCACACTATATAGAGCAGGGTAGGCAGAGGGAACCTTTTGTTAGACACTCCATCCTACGCACCTGCCAATTTTCGATAGTGTTAAATGTCAAAAATCTACGCCGCGCTTCGTCTTGCTACCAGAGCTAGAAAATGAATATAACTCAATTCCCCGAATGAGAATCGAACCCACAACCGGTTGGTTGGTGTAACAACAAGTTTTAGCACAACCTTTGCTACCTATAACAGTTAAAATAAAAATAAAAATCAAATTTTAAATACAAAATTCGAGATATTTAATTAAAATCCTTTTGCCATTGCCAACACTACCTCACTACAGTATAGAAAGGGTTGAAACACCATTGAAAACGTTCGAACGATCATAAAAGGAATTTGAATCTGAATGCTTAGTGTCGGATTACCCTCTACCCCACTTTGATGCGCCATCCACTGTCCTCTATAAGTGGATGTATTGAAAACTAAATTGGAAATTTTAAATCCTTCCCCTTTATAGTTTTGGAAACTAGCTGAAGTATGGAAAAGTTTGTTTTTGTTGGTTTTGATTGTTGTTTTTCGGTTTTGAGATTAATGAAGCCATTGTTTATTTGATCTGCGCTCGGAGGAGGAGGGATTTTAATTTTCCCGTTTCCGCAAGATCAATTGCAGCGTTGAGTTCCGCCTCTTAGCACGGAGCTTAGCACGGAGGGACTATATCCTATTCTGCACACATTGTTATGCGTGAGATAAGGCGTAAAGCTGAACAAAACTTATAAAAGAATGTACATTCGAAATAAACGTGCTTTTATTTTTAATTTTTCGCTTCGCTGTATGCAGTAGACAGCAGGATAGGCAAATGTAATCTATAGTTTAAGACTTTCCGTCACTCCGTCCAATTTTCGATACATTTTATAATTGAATAGTGCAAGCAAAGTCATGAAAGTTTTGCTATAAAATACACTCAAAGGCCAGTCGTGGCGCAGAACCAGTCACTCCAGGAAATAAAATATTTAATATTTTGATTTCCAAGCCCCGTAACGAAGCAAAGCGCGGCGTTGAGTTCCACTTCTTAATACACAATGCCTGCACAATTGAGCTGTAGGTTCCTAGGAACCTAGGTTCTCTCTGTCTACCCTGCTATATACGGGATACAGCGTGAAGCTAAAATACAATTCAGTTAAACCGGAACAGGACAGAAGAATACAAAAAAAAAACAAATTTCACATTCAAACGGAACGAAAAAAAAATGCTTCCATATAAACAAAATAAAAAAAAAACAATTTCATAATATCCTTTACAAAACATCCACGCTCCATTCGCCCTACATTCCTATACGAGTATATCTTTTCAAATGTACCGTCAACGAAACACTCGAGATCCTCATGTCTTTAATTGAGAGAGAAATAAAAGGTAGAGACGTCGTAACATAATCAAAAGCCTCTTAACCTATTTACGTGGAAAGAGTATACTGCTTATGATTGTAGGGGAAATGTAAAATGTTTGTTAAATTCTAACTAACGTTAGCCGTTGTGGTTGCATAAGGGTGTGACTGAACGACGGTTGTGGATACGATTCCCACTGGGGGAAATGAAATGTTGAACATTTTTTCCCCGGTAGACGGTGCGGCGTTGAGTTCTGTCCCTCAACACGCGATGCAAAACTGGAAATATTAAATATTGCATTTCCATAAGCGTCTCTTTTAAAATTGTAATGTCGCAAAAACTATTCAATAATTTTTAGGGTCCTCTACCTTCAAAGGTAAAAACGGAACTCTTATAGGATCATTTTGTTGTCAATCTGCCAGTATAATGCAGAAGAATGCTATTTCTTTATTTTTTTTAATATGTTTTAAAACTTCTATTCATATACATGGGTACTTGAGATAAGAAAAAAATATGATACATTATCTACATCAACGCATTATAAGGAAAATGAACCCAAAACCATCATCTATAGAAATAAGCACGACGGTAATTAACCAAAAGACTTTTGTCCCACTTTCGTAACAAAGTCAAATATAGGCAGTCAGCATAGTCAGTTATAGGTTAAGAGTAACCTAATTACAAGGAAGGACTACACGGTTGACGGCTGTAAAGGAAATGTAGGTGTGTCATTATGTCTGTTTCATTGAGAAAACTACAAAACCTAGTGAATGGGCGCGTTTTTAATGTTTTTTTTTGCTTGATTTTGTCGATTTTTTGTTTTTTTCTTTCATCTCAAATGAACGCATTTGAGGCCGTCACAAGCGTGCGATGTGATGGTTGTGGGTTCCATCCCCACTCTGGGGAAAAAAATATTTTATATTTGAAAATATATTTTGCTCTGGTAAAAAGTCAAAGCGCGGCGTTTAACTCCGTCGTTTATCACGCAATGCCTCGAGAATTCAGCAGAAAGTGAGGAACGGAAGTCTTAGTGTCTTAAATAGAATAGAGTCACTTAACACTAAGTTCCCAGGTTCCCTCTGCCTACCCTTTGGAACCATCGCTCCACTATTATTTATTTATTTATTTATTTTATTTTATTTATATGGATCTCCAACTGTCGTACATATTGGTTTACATTACATACATTCTTAGGATATACTTATTCTATTATGTACAACTGATTATAGGAGAACACATCATTCAAATGATAACAGGGATTAAATTATGCTATATAAAAAATAACAAAAACATAAAATTAAAGGTAACTTAACAATGATTACTTAAAATTAGTTATTAATTAAATCTATTAAATATTTGATTACATTTTCTTAAGAAAAGTGAGAGCCCGTCGCAACCAATGTCTAACGTTACATCTTCTTTTAAGTACTCATTAAAAGAACGAGAGATGCGATTAATTGGACTGTTATATCCAAGGTTCGTTTTAGTTTTTTCCGTCTTAAAGAACAAACATGGGTTGCGAGGGGATCTCTGAGGTATTTTAATATTAAATCTACTCAACAGTTCACTATCATCGATCTTTCCATTGAATAAATGATGTAGAAACTTCATGTCTACGAGAGATCTACGGTTTGAAAGCAATTGCAACTTAAAGCTGCCAATTATATCTTCATAGCGTTCATTATGACTTAGATTCTTAAACCTATAAACTAAATATTTAATAAATCTTTTTTGAACGCTTTCGAGTCTATTACTATGCTTCCTGTAAGTAGGAGACCATACTTGGCAACAATATTCAAGCTTACTACGAATTAAACTGTTGTAAAGGCGTAGAATTGTTGTTGGATTTTTAAAATCCTTTGATTGCCTAAAAATGAAACCGAGTAACTTGAAGGATGCTGTCACAACAGTATTAACGTGCTCTTCAAATCTCAACTTGCTATCAAATATTACGCCCAGGTCCCTAATAGAATCAGTTATATTAAGATTTTTACCAGCGATATTATAGCAGCTCATAATAGGTTTTTTTTTCCTTGAAAATCTTATAAAACTACATTTGCTTGGGTTGAGTACCATTCGATTTGAATCACACCATTTAACAAGTTCATCAAGATTGCCTTGTAACGCCACCACGTCAGATTCCTGTGTTATAATTTTAGCAATTTTTAGGTCGTCAGCAAACAAATAAATCTGACAATTTTTAAATATTTCTGCTATATCATTGATAAATAACACAAAGAATAAAGGCCCCAAATTGGACCCTTGGGGAACCCCAGAAGTGGCACTAAAGGGCTCAGAGCTCTCACCATGTATCACTACTCTGCCATTACGATTAGAGAGGTAAGATTTGCACCAATCAAGAAGAACATCAGATATACCAAAGCTTAACAGTTTTCTAACCAGTATCCCATGGTCTACCTTATCAAATGCCTTAGAGAAATCCGTGTAAATTACATCCACCTGCAGGTTTTTGTCAACTGAATCAATAAGATATGAAACGTAATTAAGCAAATTAGAATTAGTAGATTTCTTTGGTATAAAGCCATATTGACGTGGATGCAGTTGGTCTTTAACATGATGGAATATGTAGGGGTGAACGATTGATTCAAAAACCTTTGACATAGTTGAGAGTATAGATATTGGTCTATAGTTGGATATAAGTTCCTTTTTTCCATCTTTAAAAATAGGCACAATTCTTGCTTCCTTCCATATTTCTGGAAACCGTCCCCGCCTAAGTGACGCATTATAAATTAATTGCAGTGGAAACGATATTAAATCAACGCATTTGAATAGAAATACAGGGGGTATATTATCAGGTCCAGAACTCTGTTTTAAATCAAGTCTTTTTATTTTATTTATTATGGTTTCCTGGGATATGTATATATTAGGCATTTCAGAGAACTGCTGGTGTGAATCAAGTATATGACCACTTGAGTCGGCTATGGGATTAAAGACACTGGAAAAATGCTCAGAAAATAAATTACAAGATGCTCTCAGGTCATGCGAGTGCTTGTCACCTAAACACATAGATGATGGGTACCTAGAAGAGTTCCGACGTTTATTAGAAATGTGGGTCCAAAAATATTTAGAATCTGTACCAATTTGATTTTCCAGAGTGTCTATATATTTTTCATAACACGTTGTAATTAGTATTTCACAGTCATGACGGAGATATTGAAATTCAATTAGGTCTAGGGGATTATTATAAATCTTGTATCTAGTATGAAACTTCTTCTTTTGCTTTAATAGGTATATAAGATAGGAGTTGAACCAAACCGGATGATTATTGTTATGCTTTTTACTCTTAGGTACATAAAGATTTATTATTTTATAAAGAATTTGGTAGAATCTGCTAATCATGTCGTTCACATTATCATATTTTAGGAGTTCGTCTTTCCAGGAAATTTCGCTGAGGGCTTTAGTTATTTTATCATAGTCACCCTTAAAATAGTTATTCTTTTGTATTTTTACATGAGGCGAATAGTGAGCAGGAGAAATTGAAATCGAAATTTCTAGTGGTGGATGGTGAGGGTCAACATTTCGTATAGGATTAGAGCATTCCTTAATGCTTACTATTTCAGAGTTACAAACAACTAAGTCTAGGATTTTATCATTAATATTTTTGATATAATTGAATTGCTTAAAATCATATAATTCCAAAAAGTCTGACAGTAAATTGTGAATACCACTGTTGCTGTTTAATAAGGGCAGGAGATACGAGCTAGAGGTATGAAGTTCCCAAGGAATATTTGAAATATTAAAGTCACCTGCTATGAGTGTGTATTTAGTGATACACTTATCCATCACTCGGTTTGTGCTCTCAATAAATTTCCCTAATAAGTTAAGATTAAGAGGTGGTGGTAGGTAAGTCGCGCAAATTTTGAGAAATTCAGTTTCTTTCCCAGCAGATATTTTAATTTTTACCCAAAGATCTTCACATTCTGAGTTGCAACTGAACACTCTAGATGAAGTAAAGTTGTTGGAGACGGCGATAAGAACACCACCACCAAGTGTTTTGTTAATGCGATCCCTTCTATACACAGTATATCTATTATCAAAAATTTCAGAGTCATAAATAGTACAATTTAACCACGTTTCGGAAAGAATTATGATATCAAAAGAACTATTCTGAATTTTCAGTGCGACATCTCTTACGTATGATCTTAAGCCTCGAACGTTCTGATAATAACAAGAAATGTTATCGAAAACAATGGAGACATAACCCAACACATTATTGAAATTTGAATAACTATACTTTAAAGAATTATAATTAATTTAAACTGTTGAGAGATTCAACATTTTTAACACACTTATGTTCAGATGAATCAGTTTTGCGTACATATATACGTCCCGATTTAATCCATACATATTTATAGCCCTTTTCTTTGGCTTTTATACGAGTGGCTGCATGAAGAGACTTAAGTGACGGAGATAAATGTTCCATTACATAAATAGGCCTACGTTCACCTGATATTCCTATATGACTTGAGTTAAGCTTTTCGTTTCGGTCTTTTTGTTTCTTATTAAAAAACATTGTCGATGCAAGAAAACCGTCTCGAATTCTGGGACTAGCAAATTTTACGAGAACAGAGCGTGGCTTCGAATTCGTTTTATCCATTTTTGATATTCGGGTGCATAAGTGAATATCTGTTTCGCTTAGTTTGAATTCCGTAACATTTGCTATTTGCTTTATAACTGTGACTAAGTTTTCTGATCTATGTTCGGGTAGACAATGGATTTCAAGGTTGGTAGCCCTCGAGTGGTGTTCCATTTGAGCTAGCCTAGAGTTAAGATCGGAGACAGATTTTTTCAATTCATTGTTTTCACTGTGGACTTTCTTCAATAATTCATTCTTACTCTGCACATCGGCGCGTATTTCTTCATATTTTTCTTCGATAAAGTTGAGCGAGATAGACAGTTGATGTACTCGCTCTAATAGTTCAGCATTTTTTGTTTCCATATTTTTTAACATTCTCGTTTCAAACAGTGAAAAGACAGCGCTTAGTTCCTCTCTTACTATACCACGTAGTACCTCCGTAGACGGGTCGACCAAAGAAGAAAGTTTATTATGCTCACATGGTGAAACTCTCGTCGATGTATTCTGGACTGCACCCGTGGTCGACTGGAATGGTGTATCATGTCGATTTTTATTTCGCATTGTGATATTGGCTGATCCAGTGCTACCGGGTGAAGATGGGGGTGAGATAGTTGGTGGTTGAGAGGCGTTCATTCGTACCGGTGTGTTAGTATTGTCACGCTTAGGAATTTTGCAACGGCAAGCGTGACAGATCCATGTATTTTTGCTATCTTTACTCATTTGGTTAAATTTGTTTATAGTCAAGTTGGCACATAAAAGATCATATAAGTCCTTACATTTAGAGCAAACTAAATAATCTTTTCGTAGGTTAGCAGAACAACCTGAACATATTTTTGTCATTTTTATGTATTTGGTTTAGCCAAACTCAACCTTATTACAATTACCCAAGACGCACAATTGTTGAACGCAATCACAAACGGCATTGCACTTGATGACAGCACAAGTAAAGGTCAATGCCCTCACTGGTCAAAGCGAAGTAAACGTTACTGTTGCACTAGCAAATTTAAATTATACTTTTAATAACTAGTAAAATACGAACACTTTCACTACACTTTTGATTAGTAAAACACAACTGCATTAATGTTTAATGTATATATAAAAAAAAAATCATTAAAAAGTGCATTATAACTGACTTTAAGATTTATTTTAGAGGAGCAAGTATTAATCACTGTTATGCGATCGGCGCGCATTGGAACATTATGTTTAATTTTGAAAGAAACTCTTTAACTGGATTAATCATATATACTCGTATTTAAGTGATTAATAAAAAATTATGGTAGGTTAACAGTACCTTAATGATAGTTCCTCTCTCCTAACTTTACCATACCTCCCAAAAAAGAAAAGAACACAAGCATATTAAATCGATACCCATACGGGAACGAGAAAAAGTCCACACAAACAAAGTCACGAGCGATGACTAGCATCTTACCCAATTAACATTTTAATATCCAGACATTAACTTAATAATTTTAAGACATTACGCAGTGAACGTGAGGTACAATCAAATGACAAACCAGTGTAGTACTTGTGGAACAAGCAATTATTATAATGAGCGCAAACGCATCAACGAGCGTCTTGTGCCTATCTGTGTAGATGGTTATTAATATCGTCTTCCTACTGAAAGGATGTGTTCTACTGTGATTTCGAACTTTACTATTTTGACTACTACTACTACTACTAGGTTTATCCCTAGCAGGGTAGTCAGAGAGAACGGAGCGCCAAACGCTACGGTCTCTACATAACTCTTTTGCCTCGTTCACTGTCATCGACCTCTTCATACATGCTCTCCGGAGGATCCTCCATCTTTGATACTGTGTTTTCGAAGGTCAACCGAGGGCTCCCCCTACTTCTCTTACCACGCACTTTTCGATCTTAAATCTTTTTTGCCATTCTTTCAACATTCATTCGTTCGACGTGCCCAAACCAGCTGAGCACGTTCTTCTTCATCCTAACCTTGACATCCTCGCTAGTACCTGCTATTCTGTGTACCTCTTCATTGCGGGTTCGATCAGGTAAGCTGACTCCGCATATCCTACAAAGAGATTGCATCTCCACTGTATTCATCTTTCTTTCATTCTTCGCTTCGCTACCGTATAAGAGTCGGTAACAAAACTGCATTGTGTACGGTCAAACGCGCAGCTGTGCTGACGTTTCGTCGTCACATCAATTCAGCTAATGCTCCTTTAACCTTGTTACCGGCAACAATACGCCTTTCCACATCCATCTCGTATCTTTTATCTCTACTGAACGTAGTTCCCAAATATACCACTTCATTAACTTGTTCTAATATCTTACCATTTCCACTAATCCTGCATTCCGTCCTTGCATCTCGTTCAAAAACCAGAACATTAGTTTTATAATGGATAAAGTAATAAATATAAAATAGGAAAATGAGGAACACAGTGTCTTAATATTGGGTTCCTTCTGCCTACCCTGCCGTGTGCGGGATACATCGTGACGCTGAAAAAAAATAAAAAACACAAGTATTAATAAGTTACCAGGTCGGTTTCCAGGAGGGGCGGGTTCAAGACCCGCTACGTTCTCAAATTTTTAGACATTTTCTAAATAAGTATTTTTTTTCCTAAGTGTGGAATGTAACACTTTAAAAATGTTAAAAATATTTAATAAATAGTATTCTCTCTTGCCAAACGATAATTCTTAGTAATTATCTTTGGGTAGCGGAAATTTGTAAAAATCTCCCTACAGAGATGCTAACAACATAAACAAGTTGTAAATAAGTTCGACGTAGCTTGATGAGAACGTATGGCTTAGTGGTCAGAGCGCCTCGTCGATTTCCAGATTTTCTTATATAAATTATTTTAGTTGAAAATTATTTATAAATATAAAATGTAAAAGGTATAGGTTCCCTCTGCCTACCCTGCTGTGTGCGGGATACAGCGTGAAGCTGATTTGATTTTTTAAACTAAAGGTAAAAATAATAACAACCTATATTAATTACCACACATAAAAAGATCAAAGTGAAACAAACCTATGCAAGTGATATAATTTATTAAACGCGCTGGCTCGGCGCCTCGCTCCGTGCCCACCGTCTGTGGTCGCACGCCTCGGGAATTATTGATACGTAATTATGTACTGAGTGTTTGGGATAAATGCAATATTTTCTCAGCTTCACGCTGTATCCCGTAGATAGTAGAGTGGGCAAAGGGAACCCAGTGTTGAGACACTCTCCTTCCTCATTTTCCGTCGAATTCTCCAGGCATTGTATGTTGAGTGGCAGAACGAGGAAATTAAATTAGTAAATATTTACTTCCCTCGAGTGGGAATCGAACCCACAACCCGCTGCGTTTACAATCATATGTTTGTGCCCTTGCGCCACAATTGGCCTAATATTTTCAAATGCGTGAGGTAGATATTAAAAAACTACTGGAATTATTTTTTTTATAGAAGCTTACTAAATAATTTAAATATATAATAAAAAAATATTATTTTTTCAATGAATGGAAAATATTGAACTGATTTAGACGGAACTTTATGGCATAGGATTTGAATTATAAATAATAATATAATATTAAAAAAAAAACAATTTTGATATCACGATATTATTTTTAAAATACTATTATCATAGACTATTTTATATTAATTTTAATTATGATTATTTAAGATTATGAAATTAATGTCAGGTTGATACCTCCACGTGATCTTGAAAAAATTATCTTCACAGACGGACAAACAAACAGGGATTTAGAAGGACAACAAAATGACCCTGTGAGGGTTCCGATTTTTCCTTAAAGGTACGGAACCCTAAAATAAGATCCATAATGTCACATAAGTTTCATTTCTAATTAAAGTAATAATGGTTATGAGATATAGTCGTGTGGGGGCGATGTCATGACCAACACACGTTTCACATTTGATTACTCTTGTAATATGCAATTTGAATGGTTTTATTTAACATCTTTTTAGTCTTTTTGATCTAATGATTAGCTTTCATTATAATGAAAGAGGTCGTAGATTCGATAACCAATTCAGAGTGGAGCTTATGTTTTGATTTAAATACATAAAATACTCCTCTCTTTTTACAAAATAAATAGATATTAATATATGAAATAATGCAATTAATATTTAGGCGTTAAATTATGTTCATCTAGCTAACTAAGCTTAGTATGTATAATATGATCTATATAATAACGAGGGCAGTCGTGGCGCAGGGGCACAAAGTGTGACTGTAAAATCGACTGGTTGTGAGTTTGATCCCCACTCAAGGAAAAGAATTTTTTATTTACATTTATATTTTCGTTTCTTCGCTCTGGTATCGAGGCAAAGCGCGGCGTTGAGTTCCGCCACTCAACACGCAATGCCTCCAGGACTCGGCAGGAAGTGGGGAACGGAGTGTCTTAACACTAGTTTCCCCCTGCCTACCCTGCTGTGTATCCCGTATACAGCACGGTAGGCAGAGGGAACCTAGTGTTAAGACACTTTGTTTGCCACATTTTTCAATAATAATGCTTATAAAGTATATTAAATAAATAAATAAATAAAACATTACACATACTACCATATTTTTGACAATATTTACACTTTTATGTTCATAAAGTGACATACACGTTGCTATGGCAACGCCGACGCGTATTATACGCGTCAATTGGTTCTCTAGTTAAGCTAATTAAACAAAATAAACTCAATAAAACATCTTATCTGATAACGTATATAGGCAGTGATTTATTTATTTTTTTATATATAGGGCGTCGTGGCCCAGAGGCACAGGAGTGAGACTGTGACGCGACGGTTGTGGGTTCGCCACTCGAGGCATTATTATTTATTAATATTTTCATATCTTCGCTATGGCACAAAAACCCGTCATCTAGTTCCTTACAACGTACAACTCATTATAACACGTAATGCCTCGAAAATTCGACGGAAAGTGAAGAACGGAGTGTCCTAACAATAAGTTTCCTCTGCCTACCTTAACGAGTGCTGGCTGGATACCTTACCGATTATAACATATACCTGTATACCATTTAAGTAGTTAAGTGTGTAACATAACTAGATTTATATAGATACATATAAAACTAGTTATGTTTTTCACATGTTCTCGTATCGTCCGTCGGTCGTGTCTCCAAGCTGGCGCCGTCAGAGAAACTCGATGATACAATATTTCCTGGCCGTGGCCTACAGTGTACAGCATTCCGCATCGAGATCTCTATTTGTGTGGAGAAAACACCTGTTTTTAGAGATCGTTTTAGTATTTTGTGATCGATATGTGTTGAAAACACTTGTTTTGAGAAGTCGTTCAGTGTGAAGGCACTCCGTTCCCATTAAGACACTTCGGTTGCACACTTTCTACCGAAATTTGAAGGTATTGCGTGTTGAGTGGCAAAACTCAACGCCGCGCTGTGCCTCGTTACCAAAGCGAGGAAATGAAAATATTAAATATTTCATTCCCTCATATAGGAATCGAACCCATAACCTTCGTGTAAGCACGACGGTTATGGGTTTTTCACGCATTCTTATGCCCTTGTGCCTCAGTGTATTTATTTATTTGTATTTATTAATATAAAGTTTAAAATGAGACAAAAAAACAATGAAAGAGATAAAATGGGCCGAGAGGAATAGGAAAAGATGTGAAAAGAGAAAACACTTTCTCGGAATGGAACAGTGGTATGAAAGTAGTGGCTAGAGTAGACCGAGGAGTCAGGGGTCGCGCACCCTTACCCAGGTACAAGTACCTACATATAATTGTCCGGGAACTCTCTGTAGGGAGTTATTACTTTTAACCACGCGAGCGAAATAGTGCTTAAAAGCTATTAGCTAATAACATATTTTTTATAGGATATTTTTTTTACATTTTTTAAAACGGAAATATTTTTTTAGAAAACGTATAAAAATTTAAACAAAACCGGGATTTGAACCCGATTTTTTTAATACGTTTTTAATAAAAGTAAACGGAACATGTCAAATATATTTCAACTCACACTTAGTTTAATCGGCTATAACTCTTTAAGTAATGTTTTCATTACCTATATATGGGCTATGTTAAGAATTTTATATAATAAAATCAACTTTTTTATTTAGCCTTAATTGAACGTTTATCAGATTAACCAATTGAGACCAGTAGTGGCGCAAGAGCACATGTCATCGTAACAGGTTGTGGGTTCGATCCTAACTCGATTAAACGAAAATATTTAATATTTTCATTTTCTCGGTCAGCTAAAGAGGCAAAGCGCGACATCTCAACACTTCCAGAATTCAGCGGGAAGAGGAGAAAGGAATTGTTTTAACGGGAACACTGGATTCCCAGGTTCCCTCTGCCTACCATGATATGTACGGGATACAGCGTGAAGCTAAAAAAAATATCTTTGTATCGCAGTAAATATACTGTACGCGTGATCATTTTGAGTTCGAATTTTCTTTTTTATTAAGCTACGTCGAAAGTGTTTATATATTCGAGTACGCCTTATATTGCATCTTAGCATCTTTGTAGGGAAATTTAACAAATTTCCACTACCCAAAGATAATATCAGTTAAGAATAATGATTTGGCAAAAAAAAAAAAAATTAAGTCAAGTTTCATTCCACGTTTGGGATACAAAAATATTTTCTGAAAATTTATATAACAAGCCGGTGCGTGTTGTCTACAATTTTTTTATTATTCTAGCCTTTGTGTTGAATAAAAACTTTTAAAAAATTGTCTCGAAAGTCTTGGTCCAGGGCCATAAGCGTGCGACTGTAACGCAACAGGTTGAAAGTTCGATTACCACTCGAGAAAACGAAATATTTAATATTTCAATTTTTTCGTCCTGATTTCTAAGCAAAGCGAGGCGTTGAGTTCCGCCATTAAACACGCAATATTTCCAGGATTGGGGAACGGTCTTAACACTAGGTTGCCTAGTTTCACCTGCCTACTATATGCGGGATACACCGTGAAGCTACAAATACTAAAAAAAGGTCGTAATTTCATAATTGAAGGTCATCATGGGGAACGTGACATGAAAATTGACAAACTTTAGTCTGCTGGCGTATACAACTTATTTTGTATGAAATTAACTACAATTATAACTTTGTAATAAAAATAAACTGTTATTTCTTGGATTGTGCCTTTCATAATAAATTCTTACTTCTTGCCATAAATGTAGGTCCTCTGGAAGTATCCTAGAAGTTTTGATTACGCTACAGTAAATATAATGCAGTAGAAGTGTTGCATAAATGCTTGTATATTTTGATTGCGTTGACTTAGAAGCTTAGGACACCTCCACGCGATTTTGAGAAAAATTGTCTCGACTGACGGACAGACAGAATGTGAATAGAGTGACTGTAAGGATTCCGTTTCTTAAACCCTAAAAACATCAAAAATACACTTCTTTCATAAAAAAAGTTAGAATATTTTAGCCAACAATGGGTTCAAAGGAATTGAGAAATCCAATCCAAATATGTACTTAATAAAAATATTAGTATAAAAATACACATATACATATAAATAAAATAAAAAAGTATTTTTCCTTTGTCGACGGATCATAAATGATTTCGATACATCAAAGTGTGAGGATTTTCGTGTACCGTACTCGCTTTGACTGTTCAATTTGGATAATATTACAATAGCCATATATGACCTGACTATTATTGTTTAAATATCAATATTTCAACTTCAATCTTCTGTATCTTGTACACAGAATAGGAACGGAACTTAACGGTTGTGGGTTCGATTCCCGTTCGAAGAAATTAAATATTTAATTCCTTCGCTCTGGTGTAGAGGAAAGGCGCGGCGTTGGGTTCCGCCACTCAACACTCAATGCTCCAGAATTAGAGGAAAGATGGAGAGCGGACTGTCTTAACACTAGACTCTCTCTGCCTACATTGCTACATGCGAAACACAGCGTGAAGCTAAAAAAAAATTAAAAAAAAGTAGCGGACGATGCCACGAGTACGTCGTTAGTTCTAAACACCATTTCATTTTATTTAGAAACAATCAATTTCCCTACTTATCATCATAAAATAAATAAATAATAAATCATTAATATCTTTATACAAATAATACTATTTATAACTACCCTCACCCAACATCTGCCGCTGAGCGCCGCACATGTGATAATGACCAATATTTGACGTGACTACTAATAATAAAGTTTTTTTTTATTTCTTAGTAAAAAATACGTAATGTCTTCACTAATGTGACCTAAAAATGTTGTTTTAGTTTGTTCATTATCGATTTAGCTGACGATTAAATATGTTTTTTTAAACATTGTCGTCATTGCAACGTGATGAAGAGAACAGATGTTCGTCGATTTAATTCCAAGTGTGGTTATTTCTTTAATTTATATAAAAAGGGCTTACCTTAATCGTGTAAACGCAGTCGATTCCCACTCAGGGGATTGATTTCTTTTCAATTGCTTGCTCTGGTTACACAGTTAAAACGCGGCGTTGAGTTCCGCCGATCATCATACAATGTTTTGAAAATCTATGTGGAAAGTAGAGAATGGAACGTCTTAGCTTTATGTTTCATTTGTTCTCTTCTTTCTTAGTAAAATATAAGAAATATCTCTTAAATATGATCTAAAAAATCTTTCGATTTATGTCCACCTAAAAACCAGTTTAAATATAAAAAATAATCAAGTACGAAAAGTTAAAAATGAGTAAAACATTTTAATTTCACCATCCTATCAACTTGTCATCTCTCGTTGGCGCGCTTGGCGGGCGTCCAGAAGATATTGTAATTTGTAATATTGGTACGGTTTAATATTCTACGTTTTACTGCGTTTGAAGATGTTTTTGTTGATTTTGCAAATGCCTTCGTGGCTCAGTTGTATGTATGGGCGTGGGGGAGGCGCCGTGCCTATTTTAGAGTAATCTGGTGCCTACCCCAGAATTTTTTCTAACATAAAACCAAACTTGAAAAATAAAGAAATAACATTACATAATAAGATTAATTCACAGGCAAAACGCGGCGTTGACTTCTACTCTACACGCAATGCTTCCAGAATTCAGCGGAACGGGGTGTTTTAGCACTAGGTTTCCTCTACCTACACTATTAGGAGCGGGGTGCAGCGTGAAGCTGACTTTTGATTTTATTTTATCAATTCAGAACTAAAATCAAGGGTTCCCTAGAAAATTATGTCTATCTCCTAGATCTGGTCAGTTTCAGTAATATAAGCTTTTTGTGAATTCAAAATATTCTCGGTGGACATTTCCATAGTATCAAGTTGTTTTCCATAATTTTAATTATTTAGAATATTATTTAGACAACGTATAAAAATTTTAACGTAGCGAGACTCGAATACGCGCCTCCTGGAAACCGACCAGGCGCTCTGACCACTAAGCCATACGTTCTCATCAATCTACGTCGAAATTTTTATACGCTTATTACACTTATTTATGTGAATACGAGTATAAGCGTAATACACGCAGATTCTTAATACGATTTTTACTAAAAAAAACTAAGTGATTTAAGATTAAATTTTATATGTATAGTATGTAAATGCAAGAAGTAAGACCTCCCGGGCCCCCAAGAAACTTGTTGGATGTCGTGACCCAGGACATAAGAGCTGATGGACTCAGCACCGAGGATGCTAAAGACCGTGCAAAGTGGAGTAAGTTGAACAAGACCCTGGCAACATACGCCGGGACTAATGACAGTAAGAAGGAGATGTGTATTTTTATAGAGAAAAATCGAGAATATCAAAGATTTGTGATGTGATGTCGTATAAGTTCTTTTTTTCAACATTTCCGTGTAAATAAAAAATAACTATTATAAATGACCATAACTATGGGGGCGAAGCCGTGAGCTAAATATTGGTAGTTTTTAAGGGTTGGTATCCGAAGGGTAAAACGGGACCCTATTCCTTAAACTACGCCATCCGCCCTCGTGTAGAGGCAAAGCGCGGCGAGTTGTTGAGTTCCGCCACTCAATACGCATTGACTTCAGAACTAGAAAGCAGCGGAAAATGGGGAACGGAGTGTCTTAACACTAAGTTCTCTCTGCGGGATATAGCATGAAGCTGATTGATTAAAGGGAATCGAAATTGATAGGGTACTGCCGGTTGACCTAGAAATATGAAATTTGCCACCTAGCATCTACATGTAGTACTAATTCAGGAAAATCCTGAAAACTATACATTTACATAATAGTTAAATACTAAAAAATAATAGCCTTAAAAGGCGGGCAAAATTTGGTATTAAAGCCACTACTTCTTACTTACTTCTTAATTGAGCTATAATAAAATAAGCTTTAATTACAGATAACTAGAGAGATCCAATTTTTGTGCAGAACCCTCGGTGGGCATGCCCGACTCCCACTTGTCAGGTTTTTTTTATTGATGGAATTGGTCTGTGTTTTTTTTATATTTTTTTTAGCTTCACACTGTATCCATGTGGCAGGTTAAGCAGAGAGAACCAACAGTTAAGCTACTTTCTGATCTATTTGCATTTGGCATGCTACCACAGCGTAGAATAGAAAATAAATAATTCTCCCGAGTAGGCATCGAACCCACGACCGCCGCGCTTACAGTCCTCACCTCAAAATAAAATATGTAGGATGGATGTTTGAGACGGTTGTGATAGCAAAAACCATCTTATGCTGCCTTTTTATAGGCACAAGCGACCCCATAAATCTTGCAGCTCTAATATTGACGATACCAAAATTTATAGCCAGTGTTTAAGCTTTGGACATATAAATTGAAACCCGAGTCCAGAAGGTTATTGCGTAAAGAAAAAGTACTGTTACATTAGAAAGAAGAATTTTTGATTTTTATTTAGTTTTTGTCTATATTAGCCTGGAAAGTTATTTTGAAAATAACAAAAATCGAGTTCAAGTCTTACCTTAGCTTCACGCTGTATTCCGCAAATAGCTAACAGATTAATTAAATATTAAGACACTTTCCAATTATAGGGACATTGCATGTTTAATAGCGGAGCTAAACGCTGCGTTTTGTATAAATATCATAATAAAAATATAAAAATAATTTATACCCAGTGCCTCACACAATTAAGCAGTATGTTAAAATTAGAAAATAATATTTTCACTAACGATATAATTAGTTCTTATATACAAATTTATTATTTAAAATCCCATGTATTCGGAAGTGGTGCAAGAGCTGAACATCGTGGTTCGTCTTCGCTAGAGCGATATAATGAAACTGACTAACTACCCTAACTAGGAGGCCAAACGTGGCGCAGTGGCACAAAATGTGACTGTAAAACCGACTGGTTGTGGGTTCGATCCCCACTCGAGGAGATGAAATATTTACTTAAATTTATATTTCCATTTCTTCGCTCTGGTGTCGAGGCAAAGCACGGCGTTGAGTTCTGCCACTTAACACGCAATACCTCCAGAATTCGGCAGAAAGTAGGGAACGGAGTGTCTTACACTGGGTTTCCTCTGCCTACCCTGCTGTGTGCGGGATACAGCGTGAAGCTGAACAGAACAGAACTAACTCCTCCGAATGGAAATCAAACCCACAACCATCACGTTAACAGTCAGACACGATCCACAAGCGTCTATATAATGCACACATTCTGTATATGTGTGTACGCAACCAAAATACTCCCGAACTAAGCCGCATTTTCACACAAACTAAACGTACAAAGCGCTAGTCTCCTAATCTCATTTCGGCGCGTGCCAACTTGCAAAACAGTTGTAACATGGTTGGTTAAGCCTCGCAAAATGAACTGCGAACATTTATATTTTGATGGAAATTGCAAATATTAGCTTCACGATGTATCACGCATATAGCAGGTTAGACAGAGGGAACCGAGTGTTATTATTATGATAACCCGTACGCTCAATTTTCGAGACATTGCGTGTTAAGTGACAGAGCGGATGTTGTGAGTTCAATTCCCACTGAGGGGAATGAATTATTTATATTTTCTCCTACTGGTAGTCTTCTTAAAAAAAACCCAAAATATTGAGTACCGCCGTCTCGAGCTCGCAATTTTTCAAAAATAGGACGGAGTGTTAATTTCTCTGTTTAATTATTCTAAATATAAAAATTATTTAATTTAATTACTAAGAATCATATGACATTCTACATCACTACGTACTCTGTGTCAGCGCACTACCACTTAAATGAGCAAAAGAGGTAACGATGCCAAGCCTTTTTAATTTTGAACCAGTGTTTGTGAATATTTCTTATTTCTTTTGTTTTTTATTTTATTTTTTTGACTACTAGCGACTCAACGTCGGCTTAAACTTATTGTTATATTAGAGCCAAATTATACAAAATCTTTATATAAATTGTAGTGTATACATAAATTATAGTCTCATGCGCGGTGTTTAGTTCTGCCACTCAACACGCAATACCTCCAGAATTCGGCAGAAAGTGGGGAACAGAGTGTCTTAACACTAGGTTTTCTCTGCCTACCCTGCTGTGTGCGGGATACAGCGTGAAGCTGATTTTATAGTCTAAGTTTTTCTGATGTATAAGCTATATTACTGTAAAGTTTCATCTAAATTCGTTCAGTAGTTTTTGCGTGAGAGTGGAACAAACATCCATCGGCAAAAACTTTCACATTTATAGTTTTTGTAGGATGACAAATAAACTAGTAAAATTAGACGATAGGCCAGTCGTGGCGCTGTGGCACAAAGTGTGATTGTAAAACCGATTACCGTTGGTTGTGGGTTCGATCCCCACTCGAGGAGACGAAATATTTACTTAAATTTGTATTTCCATTTCTTCGCTCTGGTGTCGAGGCAAAGCGCGGCGTTTAGTTCTACCACTCAACACGCAATGCATACAGAATTTGGCAGAAAGTGGGGAACGGAGTGTCTTAATACTAGGTTCCCTCTGCCTACTCTGCTGTGTGCGTGATATAGCGTGAAGCTAAAAAAAAGACGATAGTCGTGGAATCGGCGCCCATTGTCGTAAACGTTTATAATTAAGTAAATCCAGTTTTTTCTGGACATTTTTTTTATTATCGAAATAAAACCCACGGTTTGATTCCCGCTCGGGGGAATGAAATATTTAATAGTTTCATTTCCTCGCTCTAGTAACAAGGCTAAACGAGACGTGAAATTTGCAAAAATTACGGGTAAATCGAACCCACATCCATCAAGACACGTTTCTGCCACTATGAAGTCAATAGACCACCAAATAATAATACCAATAAAACAAATAGCAATTAAAACACCCTACTGACAAATTAAGCAAATGATTAGGAAGTGTTATTCATGTTATTTAATATTTTATATTCACACTCAAGGATAGGCCAAAAGAACCCTCCCCTCCCCTTTCTCCCCTTTTTAACTGAATGAATTAGAGACATTGACTGTTGTATGGTGGAGCTCAGCACCGCATTTTGTGTAGTAGAATAAGATAATAAAAATAAATCATGCTTTCCATCTACTTCTAAAGATATAGTATGGAGTATGAGACATATCTCAACGTCGCGTGCTCTTTATAAAATATATATACATATAGAATAAATAAATCAGTTTCACGCTATATCCCCCACATAGCAGGGTAGGGAGAGGGAACCTAGTGCTAAGACACTCCGTTCCCCACTTCCCGCCGAGTTCTGGAGGCGCTTTGCCTTGACACCAGAGCGAAGAAATAAAAATATAAATGTAAATAAATATTTTACTCCCTCGAGTGGGGATCGAACCCACAACCAGTCGATTTTACAGTCACACTTTGTGCCCCTGCGCCACGACTGGCCATATAGGATTTTTATTAAATGATTTAAATACAAATATTCCCCCGAGTGAGGATCGAATCCAGGAATTTTACGTGTTCAATCTGTTGATACCAAAGTGAGCCACGATATGGTATCGTATAAATAATTTAAGTACTGACTATGTGGGGTAAAGTCGTTTCCTCTAATTTGATTGTCGGTTAAACGCAAATATTTTTGGATTTCCTGGAACTAACTTTAGAGTTATATGCTATGACTAGCTACTTTAAAGCTTCTCTAAATTTTAAGATGTTTCAATGAAAATGGATTTTTTTTATATATTTTTTATTTACGTATCATTTTAGGTTATTGTGGTGTGGCCTAAATGAATTCCTTTTGTTTCCCTGCTCTGGTAATATAAAAGTCGACGTTGAGTTCCGCCATTCAACACGAATTATCTTGAATTCAGGTGGAAAGAACGGAAAACGTAATATATCTCTTTACATTCTCTCTGCATACTCTGATCAAACGAAATAAACAGTGAAACTGAATTAAATATAAATGAGCGGTAGAATAGAAAAAAAAATAAAGAGCGTCGAAGCACTTGGATAGTTTCCAAGAGGCGCAGGTTCAAATCCCGTTACATTCAAATATTTATACCTTTTCTTAAAAAAAGGTTTTTCTTTCCTAGCTGTGCTATAGCACTTTAAAAATAATAATAAAAATATTCCCGATTTCATCAGAATAACGATATCCGTCACAAATGAGTGACGGACATACATACAATACGACACGTGCTCCCCTAGTAGAGCTGAGGCGAGGGCGACGTCGATTATGGCCTAATACACCTCCGCCTACAATATGAGAACTTCCTATTAGTTTTGTTGTTTTTTTGTTGACATCTGGATTGGTATTGGGGTGTTAAATTTGATAAGTTTTAATATTTGTGTGTTTTTTTAGATTCACGCTGTATTTCGCACACAGAGGTTAGAGGGAACCTAATGTTAAGACACTCCGTTCTCAATTTTCCGTAAAATTTCCGAGGTATTGAGGAAACGCTATAATAAATGCTACATTAAAAAAAAATTAAAGCGAGCAAAACGTGTATTATTTTGATGATTTTGATTTGATTCACAAATTATTGCTCAAAATCACTTGTTTACATTTTCCCGGTCTAGCAGTAGAGACAGTGAAATTGTTTTCACTGTCGACAACGTGCGTCGTTGAGCTCTGCCACACTACATGTAATGTTTCGAAAATTGGATGCGAAGTTCCCTACATTAAGCCCAACGAAATGTCTTAACACATTTTTTTTCTATCGTATATGCGGGAAACGTCAGTGATGAGAAGGTACAGATAAAAAATATTTTTAAAATATCTTGACATTTGAAAAACACTATTACTTTAGGAAATAATGGGTACATTAGCGATCTATATTTAAAATAATAGATGATTATGTCTCGCGTAGATTGTTCTATTTGTGGAGTTGCGGGCTTCCTGTTTTGTAGGGGGTGACTTAAATGTTAGTGGTGTAGCACTAGCAATCCACCTGGCGTTACTTTTAAATTGTTTTTTTAGAAATATTTTGAAAACAATGAAAAATGAATATATTATTATTAGTACGACAGTGAACGCGACAGGTTTATTTCCACTCGAGGAAATGAAATATTGAATATTTTTATAATCTCTTTGGTAAAGAGGCAAAGTGTGACGTTGAATTCCGCCACTCAAAACGCAATGCCTTCTGGATTCGGTGAAAAATGGAGAGTGGAGTGTCTTAAACTCTTAACACTAGGCTTCTTCTCCCTATCCTGCTACATACGAGATACAGTGTGAAGCATAAAAAAATGTTATTAAGCCAGTCACAGTTTTGCATACCGAGACTCGAATTTTAATCGGATTATCTATATATCCCGTCCTGAGACCTTAGACCAAAAAAAAAGAGCGATCTGATCTGATGCAGTCCCCCTACCCCCTTACCCTGTTACGTATATTTATTGTGTTTTTTTATGCATGGATGAATTTGTAAATTTTGTGTACGTGTACTAGAAATTAGGCCAGTTCTGGCGCAGCGGCACAAAGTGTGACTGTAAAACCGACTGGTTGTGGATTCGATCCCCATTCGAGGAGATTAAATATTTACTTAAATTTATATTTCCATTTCTTCGCTCTGGTGTCGAGGCAGAGCGCGGCGTTGAGTTCTGCCACTCAACACGCAATGCCTCCAGAATTCAGNATGCTAACTTAAAAAAAAAACTATTTCCTGCTAAAAAAAACTATTTAAATAAGCCTTTCAAAATCATGTGGCCTATTCACTTAACTTTGGGGTCCAAACGTGGGGTATCTAATTTCAGCACGAGCTAATAATATATAATATTATAATACTACTAATTTATTTATTATTTATCATAGTCCAGGTGTGATTTGAAATTGTATTTTATAAAATTCATAATTATGTTTTTATTTTATATTTTAAATAAGTAGTTGTTTAAAATACATTTATTTATTTTTTAGTTTTACGGTTTTTTAGTTTTTAGTCGGTATCCTGCTATACAGGGTAAGCAGAGGGAACCTGGGAACCTCGTATTAAGACACTCTGCTAATATTAAGCGCTTTCGTTTCCGCTGAATTCTAAAGCTATTGCGTGTTGAGTGGCGAAACTCGTACTTATTATAAAAAAAAACTCAGCTTCACACTGTATCTCGCACAGCAGGGTAGGCAGAACCTAGTGTAAAGACACTCCGTTCCCCACTTTTTGCCGAATTCTGGAGGCATGGCGTATTGAGTGACAGAACTCAACGCCGCGCTTTGCTCGACACCAGAGCGAAGAAATGGAAATACAAATTGAAGTAAATATTTCATCTCCTCGAATGGCGATCGAAGCCACAACCAGCCGATTTTACAGTCACACTTTGTGCCCCTGCGCCACGGCTGACCTCGACTGCTGGCTAGCTGGTACTAATTATATTTAAAATGATTTTCAAATGTTAAAATTCAAAGGATAGTAGATAGTCAAAAGTTAGACAACCCACAGTGCAGTTTACTCAATAAATTACAATAGAAAATCTAATTATTTACAATTTATCAAGGTCCAGGTGTTGTTTAAAATAAAATAGGGTAACTAATGTTCAATTTGCTGATTTGTTTTGTCTAACGTGACCATATGTTTCGTACATTTTTTTTAGAGTTACTTTTCTGTGTTTGGAATTGTAAACATTTTGAAACTTGATAGCTTGTTATGGGTTCAAATACCACAAAAGGATATGTTTATTTGAAATGGTATAGCGTCTGATTGTAAACACGATGGTTGTGGCTTCGATCCCCATTCGATCTTTTTTACCTTCTTCTTCTTTCGCTATAATAGAGTAGGCAAAAACGACACTATTATTAACATATTTCATTACCCACCTTCCACCCAAATTTTCGAGACATTACCTGTTGATGGACACAACTCAACTTTCTCTTGCTATCACGAGGAAAAATGCATATAATTAATTCGTCAAATGAGTATCAAACCCACAACCGTCGCTTCAAAAAGCACTGTGTCGCTGTCCAGGTGCTATTTTAAATTATCGATTATTTCTACCCTTGTTAACCCTAGTTTTTTTTCTGCGTCACATATGGTTGCGTAACAATGTGTTTACATTGTCTATGGATTTTGTGGTACACCAAGGTTACTTGACCGGTTCTACCGATTTTTGATAAGTAGTTTTTAACATAAAATATATATTTTTTTTTGTTTCATTTTCAAGTTCACGCCGTATATCGCACATAGCAGGGTAAACACTCGTAACCTAGTGATAAGACACTTCGTTCCCATTAAGACCGTTCTCCACTTTCCACCGTATTCCGTTTCTGTGTCTCTTTTCGGTTCATCTTTAAAGTCTTACTCTTCTTCTATTAATATTCCTTTCTCTTTACTCTGCCTGTATGTATGGGATTATTAATAATTAATAAGCTTCACGTTGTATCCCACATGTAACAGGGTCGGTAGAAAGAGTCTAGAGTTAAAACATTCCGTTCCTCGGTTTCCGTCGAATTCAGAAGCCATTCGTGCCGAGTGGCGAAACTCAACGCCGCGCTATTGCTTCGACACCAGAGCGAAGAAAAGAGAATATTAAATATTTAATTTCCTCGAATGGGGATCGAACCCACAACCCGTCACTGTTACAATCATACGAATTAATATATAACTAATAGATTTTCTAAACTTATATGACATGACGATAACTATATCCTGTTTATAAGTAACTAAAGCGTGTCTCTCACTCATTTATCACGAGGATTGTAAATCTTTAATAGATTAGACGGGTTATATGAAACGTACGTAATGGCTTCCATTTCGTTAATTTTATGGCTTTATATTATAGAAAATGGTGGCGTTTAGTTATGTTAGGACGTGTGTACTCTTGTACAGTATAGTTGAATTTGACGGTTGCAGGTTCAAATCTCACCAGTTTTTTTTTTAAGTCATGTAACAAGTTTGACAGACAGGTGTTCGTAATCTTTCTTGTTAAATAAGGTAAGAAATAAACATATTAAGGCCGTTGTGACAGGGACAAGCGTGCGGACTGTAAGCCTGATTGTTTCGGATTCGATTTCCACTTGTGGGAACGAAATATTGAATATTTTCATTTCCTCTCTCTGGGACCGTTTCCAGAATAATGCGACGTTCAGTTCCATCACTCAACACGCCACTACAATTCGGCCAAAAGTGGTGAGCGATAATATTTTTGATGGAAACGAAGATTCTTAACACTTGGTCTCCAAATTCCCTATTCCCGTAAGGATCCCGCATATAGTGTGTCAAGCACACGGGGTCGGCAGCGTGAAAAAAAACATTCTTAAAAAAGAAATATTATTATAATAAAATAATTTAATCTTTTGAGTAGGAATCGAATTCACAATCTAGCTTACAAGACACACATAAACTCAACCGCTGCGCCGCGATACCCGATCGAGATGTTTTTAATAAATCCCAAAAAAAAATTATTTACTAAAAACAAAAAATAACTAACATTATTAATTTACAAGAGACAACGTTAAATTTCAAACGCTATAAGACGGGGGATGGAATATCTCACGAGATGACGGGACAAGTGAAGACCACTTTACTATAACGACGTTCTTGCTCTTCAGAACAAGTGTTTTTTAGTCTTAATACCTACTAGCTTTCGTTGCTAGCTTATTTTCTATTTATTTTTATCTTTTCACGCTGTATCCCGCATATAGCTGGGTTGGCAGAGGGAACCTAGTGCTAAGATACTCCGTTACCCATGCACCGTTCAATTTATAAGACATTGTAAATTAAGTAACGGCGTTACGCTTGGTTTTTCTAGAAGGGGAAAATGAATATTATTGCTCCTATTGGGAATCGAACCCACAAATATAATCTTTACATGTGCGTCATATTTGGTTTATTTAGCAATATTTACTATTAATTGACAACATTTATTTTATAACGTAGCAACGAAGTTAATGATCGTGGATCGCCGTATTCTGCTCATAGAAGAGTAGGCAGAGGGAACCTGGGAACCTAGTGATAAGACACTCCGTTTCCCACTTTCTACCGAGTTCTGGAAACATTGTGATTGGCGGAACTCAATGCCACGTTATGCCTCGTTACTAAATATTTTATTTCTCTTACTAAATATTTTATGAGGCCGGTCGTGGCGCAGCGGCACGAGGTGTGACTGTAAAACCGACTGGTTGTGGGTTTGATCCCCACTTGAGGAGATAAAATATTTACTTAAATTTATATTTCCATTTCTTCGCTCTGGTGTCGAGGTTAAGCGCGGCGTTGAGTTCTGCCACTCAACACGCAATGCCTCCAGAATTCGGCAGAAAGTGGGGAACGGAGTGTCTTAACACTAGGTTCCCTCTGCCTACCCTGC
>JAAIXJ010000353.1:135223-195098 GCA_013403705.1 Heliconius hermathena
CGTCGAAATTTTTATACGCTTGTTACAACTTATTTATGTTGTTAGTATCTCTGTAGGGAGATTTTTACAAATTTCCGCTACCCAAAGATAATTACTAAGAATTATCGTTTGGCAAGAGAAAAACTATTTTTTAAATATTTTTTTAAATATTTTTTTTTAAACATTTTTAAAGTGTTATTCCACACTTAGGAAAGAAAAATACTTATTTAGAAAACGTATAAAAATTCCCGCTACGTTCAAATTTTTATACGTTTTCTAAATAAGTATTTTTCTTTCGTAAGTGTGGAAGAACACTTTACAAAAAAATGGTTAAATATTTATTTAGAAAACATATAAAAAATTTAACGTAGCGGGATTTGAACCCGTGGTTGTTGGAAACCAAGTCTTTGAGTCCAAGCGTACCTATACATTTTCTAAATAAGTATTTTTCTTTCCTAAGTGAGGAATAACACTTTAAATACATTAAAAATCCTGGTTTAACTAACAAAAAAAAAAGCGGAAAGCGAAAAACGAAGTGTCTAACCGTGCGGGATAAATGCGGGTAAAGGCGTGAAACCGTTAACTGTTGAAGAATATATCAAATTTCAAACTTCAAAACACGCCTTTTAATATTGAATATTTTATATCGCCTAAAAGTCTTTGTAACGAGGTTTGTGGACATGCTGCAAAATTTCCAACATAAAGTAGTACTAGACGCTAATGAGAACCTGTTACTAAACTTTTCGCCGCCGGTTTTCTTTTATGTTTATCTTCTACTATTTCTAATACCTACGAGTATGTAGGTACATTACAGTACTGGCGCTTACACGTGACATGAGGTTGTGGGTTCGATTCCCATTGGAGTAAATTGGAATATTTAATATTTTTATTTACTCACTCTGGTAACGAAGCAAAAGCGAGACGTCGAGGTCAGCCATTTAACGCGCAATACCTTCAGAATTTGGCATAAAGTAGGACACCGGTAGTATTTTCATAGGAAAGCAGCAACTTAACAATAGCTTCCCTCTGCCTATCCTGCTAAGAGCGGGATACAGCGTGAAATAAAAAAAACTAGTAAAAACAGTAGTAGTTTTGTGAATTCTCTTCCGAGAATAACTTTGCAAGGCAGATGTTCCAAAACTTAGGCACGAAGTACGCAGAATAAAGCCCAGCATAAATCTTAAGCACCAGACTATTGTCTACTTTGAAATTACAATAGTTGGATCTCTGGACTTAATTGAAACAGCTTTTTGAACTTAAAATTTGTTAGGAAGCTTATTTGTTAGGGACATAATATGATAAAAGTAGTCTTCAAGTGATGTATTATATATTCGTTTGTAGTATGACTCGTTACTACTCTACTCTACTCGTTACTCGTAGGTTAAGCGCGGCGTTGAGTTCTGCCACTCAACACGCAATACCTCCAGAATTCGGCAGAAAGTGGAGAACGGAGTGTCTTAACACAAGGTTCCCTCTACCTACCCTGCTGTGTGCGGGATACAGCGTGAAGCTGATTTAATTTTTAATTGTAGTATGACTCGTTGTCGTTGGTAATTTTGATTGCGTGGACTTCAAAATGTAAAATTGAAAATCTCGTCTCGTCTAACTAAATTTGTATATATTATAGTATAATGAGAAAAGGAGCTTCTCATATTTCCCTCATAGCAGGGTAAATATAGTGAATCGTCGTGATGGAGAGCAATGGAGTGTTTATACACTCCATTGCTCTCCATCACGACTGCGAGTGTGGATCGAACCCACAACCATGACTATTACTGTAAAATTAACAATTAAATTAAATCAGCTTCACGCCGTATACCGCACACAACAGGGTAGATAGATAAAACCTAGTGTTAAGACACTTCGTTCACAAATGAAATTATCAAAAAATCAAATCATTCATTCCTTCGAGTAGGAATCGAATCCCCAACCGTAGCATTATAGTAACACCCTTGTGCCCCTGCGTCACGACTGCCTCAATGACAATTCAACACCGCGTTTAAAAAAACAATTAAACACTTTTAAAGTGTAACCGTAACGCACAATAGGTGTCAAAACAAAAGAGAGAAAAGTGCCACCAAACAGTACGTTTCCCTCGATACCTACACTACACTAGCACGTCACACAAAAACCTATCGAACTAAAAACTCAGAGGATCCCAAGTGCAAGTGCACCGCTGTGCCACACGAGTGTAAACGACTGACTCTCCCGCAGTCAAGTTACTTTGAAAAGCCGGAGCGAAAAGCCGGCGCCCACTCGTGTGGTGTGAGGTTTTAGTGCATAGGCGAATTAAATTTTTTTTTAGGTTTTTTTTTTTATTTTTGTAGGAAGAAAGTATAAATGAAGAATTGCTGTTGTTATGAATTAAATCCCTATATACATCAGCTTCACGCTGTATCCCGCATACAGCAAGGTAGGCAGAGGGAACCTAGTGTTAAGACATTCCGTTTGCCACTTTCTGCCGAATTCTAGAGGCATTGCGTGTTGAGTGGCAGAACTCAACGCCGCGCTTGTCCTCGACACCAGAGCGAAGAAATGGAAATATAAATTTAAGTAAATATTTCATCTCCTCGAGTGGGGATGGAACCCTCAACCAGTCGGTTTTACAGTCACACTTTGTGCCCCTGCGCCATGACTGGCCTCAAATCCCTATATAGAATGCATAAAATTATGTCTTTATTGAATTAGTGACAGGCAAAGTACGGATTAGTATATTAAAATTTTACATTCAGATAGGTTAGATTTTTTGTTGGAGGATTTTTCGGAGGGGAAAAGTGGGATTTTCCATTTTACATACTAAGCAAAATTACAAATGACGATAGTACTATGAAGTATAACATGTATGTAACTATGTATGTATGTACGAGTACGTTTAAAATTGTAGTGAAATATAAATTTATTTATGATCAAAATGTTATATTCTTATAAAAAAAATGTTGTTTTTTTATTTTTAATCAATTTTTTAAAAGAAAAGAAAAATTACTTTAAAACACACACACACACAGATTAAAAAAAGAAAAAAAAATCTCCACTACGCGAACCAAAATCTCAATCACTCAAATTCAATGTGAAAATGCACATATCGCCCCTGCCAAATCAACAAAAATCAACCTCCCCGCCCCCGCCTGTCTCTGTACCAGCAACCCTCCGCACGAGACCGCCTTTGTAGTAACAGGCTACGTGCCTGATGGTGGTCATTGTTCTTTTGAGGCCACGTCGAATTACTGATGTTACTGTTAAGTAAGCTTTCCTTTTGATAAGCTCAATTAAGGATTTTATAGCTTGGTCCTAGTAATAATGTATTTTTAATAAGACGAGGTGACGCTGTCGAAGCGCAGCGTCACAGTGTGTGACTGTAAACGCGATGGTTGTGGGTTCGATTCCTACATCCGAGTGGGTAATTAATCATTTTCGTTGTGAATTTAGAAGAGAGGAGGAGAAGTAGTAGAGGAAGAGTAATGACATTATTTTACTTACCTCGCGCAGATAACAAGGTTCAATGTTAAAACTGGAGATAAATAAAATTGTGCAGTTATACATATATATCTGTATATGTTACACGTTCTAAGTGCCCGAGACAACTCTGACCGCAGGTATAGTGTGAAATGAAATGAAAAGTCTCAAAGATTAACTAACACAAAAACAATTATTCAATTCAATTCAACCTTTAAAAGAAGCCAACTTTCGTTCCCCACTACAGGCATTGTGTATTGAGAGGCGGAACTCAACCCCGCGTTTGCCGCGTTAACAGAGCGAGGAAATGCAAATATTAAATATTTCATTTTCTCGATTGAACCCTCGTCCAGTCAGGTGTACGATAACACGCTTCTGCTGCACCATACCATGCTATACCATAATTGTCTTCAAGCCAACTAAAGATCAGAATAAATATAAAGATTGTAACCCACGACCATACCAAAACATTACTAGACAATTCCATTTCTACCACGAATCTATAGCGCACACAAAAAAGAAAAGATGTAAAGTAGGCAATTCGTATACGTTAAAAACATAACCGGGGGCTAGGTGCAAAAACTCCAGAGTACCCTGCCGCGGGTCGTTCCGCAAACTTAGAAAAAACTTTTGAGCCACTTCTGTTATTTGTTATATCCTGTTCGCTGAAGGTACTTTGGATTATTCAGATTTGTATTGTTTCTTGTTCTACTAGCGTTTATTTTTTTACAAGTCGTTTTTAGTTATTATGTTAATAGTTTGGGTTATTTTTTGTAATTATTTTCTGGATCAAATTGTTTTTAAGGTATGTATTTAGCATAGTGGGGAACGCAACTGTCTTTTTGGGGACTGAGTATCTTAATATTAGGTTTCCAGGTTTCCTTTGTCTACTTTGTTATGTGCGAGATACAGCGCAATGGAGCATTAGCGTCTGACTGTAAGTGCGATGACTGTGGGTTTGATTATCGCGGGAAACTAGGAAGGACCTGAAACACAGGCAATCCTAGTGCAGGCGTCAGTCTCTATTTCATTTAAACAAATTGTCGCCGTATCAATATAAATAACACTTTCTTTATTTATACAAAAAAAATTGCTAAATAATAATAATTATTATTATTATTTCCATTTTTTTGTTAAGACAAAGTGCGGCGTTGAGTTCTGCCACTGAACGAACAATATCTCGACAATTTGACGGTAAATGGGGAACAGAGAGTGTGAACACAAAAATCTCTACATTGATCTTCTTTTAAAAAAAGTATATAGCAAGATTACACTTTCTGCGTTTCCCAGAGATGCATAAATAACAATAAAAATAATTAGAGCATCAACAATAGACTACAATTTCAAATTAAAATACAAAAATTTATGAATATTAGATACTTCAAGTAGATTCGGAAATGATATTAAATTTGCAAATTTTCCTTCAAGAGATTTATATGCAAAATGCTCCTAAAATGTGGACTGTCTTGAATAGAATAGATATTAAAGCAGTAACTTCTGCTCTTTGTTGATGAAAGGAAATGTAAAATGGTTGACACCATCACAGTGCTAACAGGTTCGATTAGATTTAGTTTATAATAATTATTTTTATTATTAGCTTAGCTTAGGGTAGGCAGAGTGAACCTAGTGATAAGACACTCCGTTCCACTGCATTCTGAATCTCCGTTCTCTGATTACGGCCTGAGTTTTACATTGTATGTTGAGTGGGGGAACTCAACGCCGCTCTTTGTCTTAGTGAGGAAATCAAAATAGTTAACTTCTGCCCGATAGTAATAGTAGGAAGAGGGAATCTGGAAACCTAGTACTGACATTCTGTTCCTATTAACACACTTCCGTTCCCCGCCAGGCTTAATATATCACTTCAAAACAATTTTAAACAGTAAATAATTACAAAAAAATAGCCCAAAACATTTACATATTACCTAAGTTGAGTGGCGGTACTCAACTCGTTACCAGAGCGAAGAAACGAAAATATTAAATATTTAATTTTCCTTCGGAATTGGAAATCGAACCCACATCCTGTCGCATTATAGTCACACGTCTGTGTCGCTGCGCCACGACAGGCTTTATAAAAAAAATCTAATATTTCGAAGAGTTGATGATTTCAACCCGATAACCACAACCATAGCGTTCAGTAAGTCATCCATACCTTATCGGCCCTACATATGATAAAAAATACTATAAATATTTCCTAATCAATAAATAAGCCTTTTATTTATTTAAATTAGAAAATAATATTTCAAATAAAATTAAAAACTTTTTCCATTCGTTATGGATAAAATGGTAAAAAATTATCAATTTTAATTCAATTATATAGCATAGAAAAGCAAATGAATATATGAGTTTTTTTATAAATTTACATATTTTTTCTTTGAATATTCTCTTTGAGCAACATAATATTATTCTTTACGTAATTTAAAAAAAAAAGCAATTGCCAATTTTGCCGAGCTTATTGCAAGGTTTCGAGAAAAAAAAAAGAATTCTCCGCGTTGATTACAAGAGAGGAGGTTAAATTGGTATCAGTATAAGGCTTGAGTTTTTTTGTTTTTATTTTGTTCTTACGCCTCATCTGATATTACCTAATTTACATATTAAAATATATTTTTTTTGTTTTTCATATATTGAGTTAGTCCTGAACGGTTGTCGATAACTTGGCCGGCTTCTTACGGTGAAGTATGCGGATTAGGTTCCTGTGGGATAATATGTTTGTTTATAAATCATTCAAAATTTATTTTTTAAAAATTTTGACTTTTATGTGACATACATAGAGGGACAATTCTTTTTATTTATATAAGTTAATATAAAACAAGTTTCCAGTATAATAATACTAGGGGCAAACAGCTAATTTCATTTCGCTGTGAACGATAATCAATATTTTTTATCTGTGCATGTTTTATAAAAAATCATTCATCAAGTTGTTAATTATTATATGAAAAAAAATTAAAAACTCAGCTTCACGCTGTATCCCGCACACAGCTGTTGAGTGGCGGAATAATTATTATATTGAATTATGAATATATTATTTCCTTTCCAATATTTAAATAAGCGATTTAACTATTTATTATATCAACACTTTATTAATTAAGTACGAGTAATAGCTAATAGCTGTAAATTTATGTTCCATTAAAAAATAATACCTAAGTAGCCAGTCAGCCCGCCAGTGAGGCCAGTCGTGGCGCAGCGGCAAAAAGTGTGAGTGTAAAACCGACTGGTTGTGGGTTCGATCCCCACTCGAGGAGATGAAATATTAACTTAAATTTATATTTCCATTTCTTCGCTCTGGTGTCGAGGCAAAGCGCGGCGAGTTCTGGTTGAGTTCTGCCTCTCAACACGCAATGAGATTTCGGCATTCAGAATTCGGAGGAAAAGTGGAGAACGGAATATCTTAACACTAGGTTCCCTCTGCCTACCCTGCTGTGTGCGGGATACCGCGTGAAGCTGATGAAAAAATAAAAAACTGAAGTGAACATTTTATATATACATAAGAAATATTTTCTTAGTAATGTGCAAATTCGCAATGCTATGCCAATTCTTAATATACCTTCTTATTTGTAGACCTTGAAGCATACTTTTATTAAAAGCTTATTTTATATTAGGTGTATCATGGCACAGTGGCACAAGCGTGTGACTGTAGGCACAATGGTTGTGGGTTCAATCCGAACTGTGGATATGAAATATTATTTATTAATATTTTCATTTCCTCACATCGGTAACAAGGTAAGCGCGGCAAAAAGACATTTGTGTGTTATTGTGGTGATTAGAAGGTATTATTGGCCTATCGTGGCGCAGGGACAAAAACTGTGACTGTGAAAGCGACTGGTTGTGGGATCGGTCCCAACTAGAGAATTTATATTTCTATCTCTTTGCTCTGGTGTCGAGGCAAAGCGAGGCGTAGAGTTCCGCCACTAAACACGTATTACATCTAAAATTCGGCGGTAAGTGGGGAAAGGAGTGACTAGGTTCCCTCTGCCTACCCTGCTATGTGCGGGATATAGCGTGAAGCAAATTGTTTTATTGACACTAATAAATAATTGTGAATCTGTAAAATATCGTTGTTTTTTTGCATCGGTTCTTCTCAGGTCTGGGTGAGTTTTTTTAATATGTCAATAGTAAATAATTTAACGTTCAAAAATTTAAGCATGTATGTATAAAATATATATACATTGAATTTTGAATAAAATTATTTTCGATTGACTTTGACTTTACGCGATGGTTGTGAGTTCGATTTCTACTCGAACAATTTCCATTACACCGCTCTAGTAGACAAAGTGTGTAACAGTGTGAGTTTAATAAGACCTTCAGTAGGTAGACCTTCAGTTCCGCCACTCAACACGCAACGTTTCGAAAATTGGGAGGAAAATGGAAAACGGAGTGTCTTTACTTCAGGTTCCTTCTACATCCTCAGATATATACGGGATGTATCCCGTGTAAAGCTTCAAAAATAATAAAAAAACAAGCGCAAAAGTCCTACGTCACAATGTTGCCACTATAATAATAACTACATTATAATTAATTAATTATTTACATTGTTTGACAACTTAATTTAAATAAATATATTTAAATAAACAAAACATAATTACCTTTCACCCTTCACTTTACAATACGAAGGACTTGTATTGTTCAATAAAAACAATTGCTTTATAATTGTAAAAGCTTTGCAAATATTTAATATATAGGTGCTTTACTATAGTCTTTAACTTACTCAATAAATGAAGTATCCAATATAAAACTAATTTTCGTTTCGAACACGTCGTTCCTGAGATTTGAGCGCTCATCCAAACAATTTCTTTCGTAAACTATAATCTATGAATGAAAACGGCATCTCAAGATCGACCTCAGAGTTGACATTGGCTTATAAATACGAATCTAAATTTGTCCTGCAGTTTCAGCCGCGTGGTCAAACGAAAATATCTAAGATGTTTATTAAAATTAAAATTAAATTAAATTAAATTAGCTTCACGCTGNCCAGAGCGAAGAAAATGGAAATATAAATTTAAGTAAATATTTTCATCTCCTCGAGTGGGGATCGAACCCACAACCAGTCGGTTTTGCAGTCACACCTCGTGCCGCTGCGCCACGACCGGCTTCAAGATGTTTATTGCTATATCGAAAAGTGATTTTATATAGGCAATATAGCCTTCCTGTGGTAAATCGACTATACAACGAAAAAAAAATTGAAATAAGTAGTTCCTGAGATTAACTCAGTCCACCACACAAACTCTTCATCTCTATATTATTATTTATTAGTATATTCATACATTTTAAAATAAACACGTGGCTAACAAAAACGCGGCAAGAGTAATCATTGTGGTATTACACAACGAAGTTCGTACTATTACGGTCACGTTTAATGACTAACTTCACTCTCATGCCGTCTCTTTCACACTTATGGAATTCAAACAATTTGTGTATTACCTTTCACTCACGCACTCCAGTTCGCATGTAACCGTCGTGAGAGGAGGTTATATCGCGCTGTTACCCAAAATCGTGATAACTTTCGTAATAAAGAATAAAAAAACAACAATTTGCGAAAGTATAACAGTGATTTTGTGTACGTGTTTAACAGTTCAGAAGTGTTGCTTGTGTTGTGTATTGTTGTTTATTTTAACTAGAACTTGGATTTTTTGAATGGTTTGTAACAATCTTTTTTTTTATTATCTTTACCCAGTTTTTGTTAGAACGCACGAACATAAAAATAAAATGTAAGGCTGTATAGATTACGATAATGATGTTCTTAAGTTTTTATGTTCTGTAAATTAAAAAAAGTAAAGAATAAGTAAACACCCGCATTATCTCTGAGCCAAGGCTGTTCAACAATCGATTTATAATTCCACACACTTGTTTAAACTTCACTTATTGTTAAATATTTAAATTTAGTCGGTTTCGTCACCAAATGGCAAAGAGAGACAGGTAAGAGAGGCACAACTCGGTTGACCTTCGAGAACACACTATCGATGATACCGACGGAAGGTCACTTAAAAAGAGATGAAGAGACTAGTGGCAGTGGATAAAGCAAAAAAAGTATTCTGAGACTCCTCTTCCCCGTTCTCTCTGTAAAACTAAACAGTTAAAAAAGTGGCAAATTTCAATAAAAATCTTTTGTGTCCAATGTCTCTGAAGTCACGCTCTTTACATAAGATAGAAAGACTGTCTGGACAGTAAACTATAGTACTACTGTCTAGCCACTACAGTACAGTGGTAATTTATTTTCTATTCTATTCTTGAAATTCTTGTTTTTGTGAAAACATTTTACAAGTAGCTGTAGTATTTTATTTTTATGACTTCTATGTGACTATTTTTTTATAGTGCACTACGTTTTAGTGCTACGATAATAATTTTAGTTTTTCTCTAGTTTTTTTTTGTGTAGGCATTATACTTTTACACCTTTGCCTCATATCAAAATAAAATAAAGATAAAGATATAATTTAATATGTCAATAATATAATATTGTGTAACTTATTAAAAAAATGTATAACACAATTAAAACAGCACGAAACTAAAATCCCAGGTAGAAAATAGCAGGTAGTTGGAAAACATAAAGGTATTTACGATCGTATTTGTGATAAAATCTTTTTATCTCCTTTCTCATATTATTTTTAAGTTAATTGCTTTTATTTAATAAATATTATGTGCAATATCCTGCTGTTATAATATATAACTGTTTTAGATAACGTTCGAGTTAAAATAATAGTTTTAATAACGTAGCTCGTTTATTATTCTTATCTTTTATATTATACAATGACTTATTATCGCCTATGATATTTGAGGCTCATCGTCATGGCTCAGGGGCTCAGGTGTGTGACTGTAAATAGTGGTTGTGAGTTCGATTCCACTCGAGGAAATGGAATATTTATTTAAATATATATTTTTATTTCCGATGTCGAGGCAAAGTGTGTCGTTTAGTACCGTCCTCAATACGCAATGCCTCCTGAATTAGGCGTAATGTGGGGATCGGAGTGTCTTAACACTAGTGTTAGGTTCCCTCTGCCTACCCTGCTGTGACCGTGACTGCGGAATATAGCGTGCAGCTGATTTATTTTTTTTAATTTATTCGATTATACAATGACTTATTGTGAAGTGGAATATTAAGCCATATTAACATTTATTATATATGATTGTTTAAAATTCATATAAACATTAACTTACACGGAAGACAAACCTGTTAACACTGCAGCTGTCATTAATTTACTAAATAACAATCTCAACATAGTATATAATTACTATATTCAATAAACAGATAGGAAACGCAAGCGGGCGTCTGTAAACGTGACAGTTGTGGGTTCGATTCCCAAAAGAGCCTCTGCCTGAATAACAAGATAAAGCGCGACTTTCCACCACTCAACATGCAATGCCTCTAAAATTCGACGAAAAATTCTTAATGAAAACGGACTGTCTTAACACTAGGTTCTCAGAATCCTCTGTTTAATCTACTACGTGCGAGGTACAGCGTGAAGCTAGAAAAAACTCACAAATATTTATACAAAAACTAGTGACACAGCACTCCGTTTAAACAGCCAAAGACATTTAATTTCAAATCTCACAATTAAAGATTGATTTGAAATGTAATCTGCCTCGGCACTAAGCAAATGTATAGGTGCAAAGTCTTATCAGCTTAGCCGTAATCGTTATCAGCGTGCAATTTATAATACAGGCAAGCTTATCTTGCGAACAAACATACGTATTCAACTGCTTACATATGCGTGTGTTTATTTTTTTTTAAGCTTCACGCTGTATCCCGCAAATAGTAGGATAGACAGTACGGATCCAATTTTAAGATACTCCGTTCCTCACTTTGCGCCAGAATTAAAGATATTGCGTGTGTGTGTGAGTAGCGGAACTCAACGTCGCACTTCGCCTTCCATAGCGGAAACATGAAATTAATTTAAATATAAATCAACAATTTTAGAGGCCAGTCGTGGCGCAGCTTCAAAAAGTGTGATGTAAAACTGACTAGTCGTGGGTTCGATCCCCACTCGAGGAGATGAAGTATTTACTTAAATTTATATTTACATTTCTTTGCTCTGGTGTCGAGGCAAACCGCGGCATTAAGTTCTGCCACTTAACACGCAATGCCTCCAGAATTCGACAGAAAATGGAGAACGGAGTGTTTTACACTAGGTTCCCTCTGCCTACCCTGCTGTGTGCGGGATACAGCGTGAAGCTGAAAAAAAAACAAACTTAAGGATTTGAACCTGGAACTTCAAAGGTTACATAGTATCCATTGGGCCCTTACGATCAATTAAGATTATATAATAATATTGCATTTCTCAATACAAACATATTGAATGTCAAGGTTAGGATCGGAATACAAGATTTACACTAACATATTATCTAGCTATATGTAATATGTATATAATATAGTACAAAGGATTTGACTATAAACGCGACGGTTTTGGGTTCGACCCCATGCGCTTAAAATGAAACATTTTCTCTTTCTCGTTCTGATAACAAGACAAAACTCTGAGTTGAGAATTTGAAATCTACCGCTCTACACGCAATGCTATGAATGGGCGGAGAGTGGGAAACGGAGTGCCTTAACTCTAGTTCTGTGCCTACCCTGCTACATATGCGAGATACAAAGCAAAGCTATTCCCCCAAATGTGCTTTCAACTTACGACCATCACATTAAGTCAGTCACATCTGTATAACAATCATTTAACCCTTATCACTTTATGTAATGGATTACACAAATTTTTCTTAGAACCTTTTTTTATCTTTTGTAATGCAAAGTAACCTTCAGTTTTATTTGTTTTTATTTTATTATTATGCATTGCGACACGTTATTGTTAGTTCGTGGTTCGATGAATGGTATGTTTTATATTATTAGTTGGCGCCGTCGTTTTACAATCTGACTATACTAACCGTGGGTTGCGGGTTCCATTGTTAACTAGGGGAACGTTTCTTTTTTTACTTACACGTTTTCTCCCTAACGGTTTAGCCAGAGAGAACGGAGTGCAAAACGCTACAGGGTCTGCATACCTCTTCCGCCTCGCCCACTGACGTCAACCTCTTCATACATGGCCTCCGGAGAATCCTTATACATTTTACGTCACCTTCCTACAGTATCATCGATATTATCTCGTTGAAAGTAAACCGAGTTTCCTCTTGCCTCTCTTACCAATCACTCTTGCCTATATAGATTCTTGCCATTATTTCGTCTTTTTTTCTGTAGTAAAGATTCTCCTTAATAAAATTTGAAGGCACTACCACTGCTCTTAACCAAATAGAGTCCTATTGGCCCATATGTAAGTACTATAAGTAGGAATGTAAGACAGAATAGACTGGAGGTTCCAAATCAATTGAAACCAAGTGTACTCAAGTATTAAAAGGTAAAGCCATTGAGGCTGTCATTGAATTAAAGATTCCTTTGTTTCCTCTAAAACAAGAAAACGACAGCGACCGAGATTTGCTCGAATAGATTATTATAATGCAGAAACATAAAAACCTACGAACACACAAAGAAAAGAAAAACTCAATAATTATTGGTTATTATTTATTGTGTTTTTGTAATTGGTTTTAATTATTCTTTAAAATATTATTTATAATTTACTTATTTTCACACGTTTTAAATAACTAACATCACTATTTAACTTTCTTTTAAAGCGACGGAACTCAGCGTACAGCGCTGAGTCCCGTTTATTTTATAAATCCAAGAAAACATATATTTTAAAACAACGACAAAAAAACAGCTTTCTTACATAAAACTATAATAATATAGTATATTTTTAACTTTTATATAATACACTTTGTATTAATGTAGCCAAACTTATATTATATTTATATATAAAAAAATCGAAATATAGATATTAATATCAACTATAAACTCCGAATAATTAAAATTTTACAAAAAGATAAACATGGCGTTGAGTTCCGCTACTCAAAACGCAATGTTGAAAATTCGGCTACTAGCAGAGAACGGAGTGTCTTCACGCTAGCTTTTCTCCATCTTGCTATAATCGGAGTACAGCATGAAAGTACAAAAATCCCTAAATAAATAAAAATACACACATATGTATTTAGGTAATAATCTACACGGAACGAACACGGAAACGAACCCCTTACCCTATTAATTGGAAATCCATACATATCTTGTATATATAATAGCAAATATAATTTTGTATTAGTTTCCACCACAAAGGATTTGCGGTCGTCAAAACGGATCAATTAACGTTTGTATTGTGTATACCTTTCTTAGTGATTTCGAAATTCAATGTAAACTACCTATCTGTTGAGTGATTTTGGTTGTTCGTTTTGTAGAGATTTGTAGTTCAAAATAAATATGTAAATATCTTACTATAATATCCATATATTATTTAGATAGTTATGATAAGATTTCGTTTAAAAAGATATAATAAAATAGTCCAGTAGATATACCATATAATGGCAGAGGGAACCTTGTGTTAAGACACTCCGTTCCACATTTTCCGCCCAAATTTCGATTCATTACGTGCTTAGTGGCTGATCGCAAGGCAGAGCTTTCTTTTTTTACTTGAGCGAGAAAACGAAAATTCATACACCGAAGTAAATCGAACCCACAGCCGCCACGTTTACAGACACTGTGCCACAATAGTTGTTATACTATAATTAGCTTATTCTATATAAAAACTAATACTTGAAGCAAAAAAAGTAATTCTTACTTAGTACTTTAAAACCAGCCCCAACTAAACACGGTTTAATCGAACACGCTCTTGGCAACCGTTCAAGGAGTCTTGATTTCGATTCCCTTTTGTGCAGATCGATGTGGTACAATTTTCTTAGTATTACGCATCTCTCTGATATGGCAAAATAAATAGAGTATTGTTTAGAGACTAGTGTGATTATGTGTTTTGATTTGGTTTTGATTTTATGTTTAGTGGCGAAACTTAACGCCGCATTTTTTTTAGCAGAGCGGGAAAATAAGAATAATTTAAAGAAATATAATGATTGACTTCCGCCACTCAACATTCAAAACCAAAAGTCGCGCCTCCAGTATTCGGCAAAAAGTGGATAACTGAAGTGTCTTAATGGTAACGGAGTGTCAACACTCGAACACTCGGTTCCCAAAATCCCTCTGCCAACCCTGTTGCGTTGATACAAGGGGAATACAACAAAAATATAGATAATATAAACATTTCTTTGAGACATCAAACGTATTACCATCTTTTTTAATCCTAATCATTTTTAATCTTAATTTTGACTTAAAGAACCGTAATCTAAAAAAAATTGAGAATCAAATATCAAAAGTCACAAGCAACTAAATTTAAAACATATTTCTTAACGCGTTATCAATGAAACGTGACTCCGCGTGCAATAAACCTATTTTTATTTTATCCATAAAAGAATATTTCACCATAATGTTCTACGTTTATAGTAATTTTCTCGCTATAAGTTTTTTAAGGACATCGTGGTGCAGTAGCACATTGTTGTAATGGATGTGGGTTCGATTCCACACGGAGAAATACTAGATTTAGTTCCTGCGCCCAACACGCAATGTCTCGAAAATGAGGAAACGAAGTGTCTTAACACTATTTTCCCTCTGCGTACCCTACTTTATGTGAAATATAGCACAAAGCTGCTAAAAAAACGTTTTAAACCTGTTTTAATCTTACATCAGATTCTAACTAAAGGGTTAAGGTTGAACAAAAGACTTGCATAAAAAAAATCTTTTGTGAATTTGAACTTGGCATTATTAATTTAAATGAAATGTCTTTTTCCTTAAGTTGTTCTTTTTTTATATTTAATTCTTCGAATATCTTATTTAATATTTTGTCTGAAGAATACTAATAACGTGCTTATAATTTTTATTTAGTTTAACGATTTATCCCGCATATAGCAAAATGGGCAGAGGGATTCTGAGAACCTAGTGTTAAGACACTCCGTTCCTCACTGTCCTTTCTGCCGTTGGCGGTACTTAACTCCGCGCTCTGCCTCATTACTAGAGCGAAGAAATAAAAATATAATATTTTTCATTAAAAAGAACATTAGTTTATAAGGACTTATTATTATTATTATTATTATTATTATTATTTATCACATCATTTACCTGTAACAGGAAACTGAGTTTCAATCGACACAGATCAATAATTTCCAAGAAGAATCGACAGATATTCGTATACTTACCTATCTGTTTACTAAGATTTTTTTACTCATTCCAAGAAATGAGCAAGAAATATTATAAGAAGCCAATAAGAAATGAAAGATACTATAAAATTTTATAAAATTTTAAATAAAAAAAACAGCTTCATGCACTCCGATTGTCCGTCGAATTCAAGAGGCAATGCGTGTTGAGTGGCGAAAATCAACGCCGCGCTTAGCCTCGACACCATAACGTAAAAATGGAAATATAAATTTGCATAAATATTTCATTTGCTCGAGTGGGGATCGAACCTACAACCAGTCCTGTTTAGAATCACACTTCATGTTCCTGCGCACACAACTGTTCTCAAATATTACTGACATTTATATTTTTTTAAAAAAAAATCAGCTTTACGCCGCACACAGCAGGGTAGGCAGAGGAAACCTAGTGTTAAGACACTCCATTCCCCACTTTCCGCCGAATCTTGGAGGCATGGCGTGCTGAGTGGCGGAACTCAGCGCCGCTCTTTGCCTCGCGACACCAGAGCGAAAAAATAGAAATATAAATTTTATAAAAATAAAAATATTAATAATTATACGGATATATACTTAAATGAATAACTGAATTTTTAACGGACGTTAGCCAATCCATGGTCACTCAGTTTTGGTGAGCCAACCAAAAACAAAAAGTTTTGAAGGTAATATATTTGGTACTCTGAAGTTTTTATTTGTACGCATCATATCTCAAAAACTCCTAAATCGATTTTGATAATACTGAATTAACTAATTGTTATAACATAATTTATAAAAGTGCAATCCTTATTTATTATTATAATTGATAGATAAGATAAACTTTACCAAAATAGGACGAATCGAACTGAAAGCCACTGCGTACATTACAAGTACATCTCATATATTCACGAAGTGACCAAGCTATATAAATATTAAATACAAGGTTTTCTAGCATCACGCTGTATCTCGCATACAGCAGGCCAACACAGGTAGGCAGAGAGAATTATGGACCGCAGTGTTAAAACTCTCCGTTTTCATTAAGACGTTTCCGTTCCCCACCTTCCGCCGAACTCTGGACGTATTACATGTGGAATGGAACTAAACGCCGCGGTCTTCTTCGGTACCAGAGCAAGTAAATAAAAATATTAAATATTTCATTTCCTCGAGAGGGATTCGAACCCACACCCTCTCGCGTTTAGTCCATTCCACCACCACCGGACACGAACTCACATCTGAACCTATTATAAATTCTTAAAATAGGTATTCTCTTACTGAAACTTCGCGTTAGAAACCGGTCTCGGATGCAAAAACAAACGCGAACGAGTTTATTGTACGGTAATTATGAAATTATACGAACTCTACGAAGACTCGACGCGAGGTGGATTCGACTAATTGTTCTTTTATGTCGGCTTTTATATTGATTTTTACCAAAAAAAATTGGTTATTGTGGTCGGTTTTAGAACTATTTAGTATCTTATTTAGCAAAAAAAAAATAATACTGAGGCCAGTCGTGGCGCAGGGGCACAATGTGTGACTGTGAACGCGACTGGTGGTGAGTTCGATAACCACTCGAGGAAATTAAATATTTATTTAAATTTATATTAAATTTCTTCGCTCTGGTGTCGAAGACAAAGCGCGGCGTTGAATTTCGCCACTTAACACGCAATGCCTCCATAATTCGGAGGAGAGTGGGATACGGAGTGTCTTAACATTAAGTTTCCTCTGCCTACCCTGCTGTGTGCAGGATACAGCGTGAAGCTGATTTGATTTTTTGATTAACTTTTAATATAGGCCAATCTTATCGAACCCACGATCATTGCGCTTATTTACAGACACTGCGCCATAATGCCCTCAATGTAGATAATATAAAAATAAAATATTAAACATTTAAAATAAAAACAAAAACTAAATATTCATTTAAGCTTATCACACGCATCTCATATTTCATTTTTGTCAAGAACTCGCTGGTTATTTATTTAAAAGATGTTCATTTCTTACTTTGGTTCCTTTTGGGTGAAACACGTGTGTGCACAGTCCTAGCTTGTTTTGCTTTTTGTGATTGTAGAATATAGGTTTGACTCTTTTTTATATAAATATCTGATATTCAAATATATCAAAGTAAGTTACTCAAATCCCAATAATTTGACTACAGAATTATTGACAACTAATGACGTCATTCATTTATTATATAAAACGACTTTATGCCATTTTTTTCTAAGGGCAACAATGTAAAAATATTTTCAATGTGAGGCCAGTCGTGGCGCAGCGGCACGAGGTGTGACTGTAAAACCGACTGGTTGTGGGTTCGATCCCCACTCGAGGAGATGAAATATTTACTTAAATTTATATTTCCATTTCTTCGCTCTGGTGTCGAGGTTAAGCGCGGCGTTGAGTTCTGCCACTCAACACGCAATGCCTCCAGAATTCGGCAGAAAGTGGAGAACGGAGTGTCTTAACACTGGGTTCCCACTGTCTACCCTGCAGTGTGCGGGATACAGCGTGAAAAAACAAGAAAAATTGAAAAAAAGTATTAAAAAAATCTTAAAGTTACTAATAGTAATATAAAATAAGTGCAGTAAAACATAAAAAAAATATAATGTGGTTATAATTTTTTATTATACTTGGTTTCGATTTTTATTATCATGGATATTAAATATTTTACAATTGGTTAGGAGAACCAACAATTTACTTTTTCTTTTTTAAATTGCAGAAAGTATTTGGTAAATAGGACACTTGTTGACCTTCCATTCATTTTAGAGATAATTCATGTTGGGTGGCGGAACCCAACGCTGTGCTTTATCTAATTAATTCGTAAAAAAGAAACGTATATAGTACTTAATATTTTTTTAAACTTCATAATTCGTATACAGCAAGAAAGGCAGAGGGAACTTAGTGTCAAGACACTCTGTTTCCGCAGTGTCGGAACATTGCGTGTTGAGTGGCGGAAATGAACGCTACTTTATCTTGTTACCTAAGCAAATAAATGAAAATAATTCATTCTCCCAAATGGGACACGACGTTACGACCGTTGTGTTCACAGTCAGTCGTACCGCTGCGCCACAACGACCTCAACACATCAACACTATAAGTTACATTTCATTTTAATCTTAATTTAATAGGCTGTAAACCCTATTTTTTAATCCTCTGGACTAACCAATAATAACGAAACTTTCTCCCGGATCTCGAACCTACGACCGACCTTCGTTCAGTAAAAAAAAGACGTCAACATGCATTTTTACAAAGTAGAATGTAATCAAATCTAAGTATTAAACTTTAATCGCGTTAAATTAGAGACCTTGAAATTTTTGTCTGTAAATTAAAACTGGTAAAAAGATTTTATTTCACAATAAACTATTACGTAATAGAATATAATAGATTTTTTTTGTAAAATGTCTTTTTTGATATGGTTTTTTTTTCCTAAGTTTTTAATATTGAGTGTGTTGAACTTGAACTATATTTGTAAAGACATTAATAAAGAAATAACTAAAATGTATATTGTATATTTGTATCACTTTTCGTGAAACAATAGTTATTGATGCGGTTTTCACTATTTTATTATTCATTGATTTGCTTGAAAAAGATGAAAGTTTTAATATCTGCTCTTGATATTACAGTAAATTCTAAAAATAATATTTCTAAGGAAAATTATAAAAATTACAAACGTAATTGAATACCTGTCTCGTCCAGAGATGTTTCTCATTTTGTTTTATCATTTAGCTTCAAAGTATTTAAAAGAAAAATTATTAGAATTTTTTTGTAGCCAAATCAGTCTACAGTGATTTTTGGAATAAATAAATAAAATAAGAATTATCTGAATGAGTATGTAACTAATCTTTTTTTAAATCAGCTTAAATACGGTAATACGGTAGTCAGAGGGAACCAATCACTTAATTTCTTAGAAAATCTATTAAGAGGCCGTGGCAAAGGCCAAGTGCATAAGTGTGTGACTAAACGCCTGTCGCGTTTACAGTTCGTGGGTTCGACTCCCACTCGAGAAAATGAAATATTTGTATTTACTTTACCTCCATCGCTTTTTCGCTCTGGTGTCGAGGCAAAGCGCGTTGTTGAATTTCGCCATTCAACGAGCAATTCTTCCAGAATTGAACGGGAATGAGGAGTGAAATGTCTTAACACAAGGTTCTCTCTTGTCTAACTTACATACGGGATACAGTGAGAACCTGAAAAAAAGTATTATCCAGACAAAATCACACAGATATTTAATATAATAATACATATCCCATAAATGAGGCCAGTCGTGGCGCAGGGGCACAAAGTGTGACTGTAAAATTGACTGGCTGCGGGTTCGATCCCCACTCGAGCAGATGAAATATTTATTTACATTTATATTTTCATTTCTTCGCTCTGGTGTCGAGGTAAAGCGCGGCGTTGAGTTCCACCACTCAACAAGCAATGCCTGCAGAACTGGGCGGAAAGTGGGGAACGGAGTGTTTAACACTAGGTTCCCTCAGCCTACCCTGATTAGTGCGGGATACAGCGTTATCCATATAATTGTTAATATCGCGTGATATCGTGTAAGGATAACTGTGGTTATAATTAACGATATATATCTCTTTATCAAAGACGCGCTCCGCTTGAGATTCAATTAATTATTGCTTAACCAACTTTCACGTAATGTGTATTGTGATATTTATGTATGGAACACACGAAAATGTGTTTTCTAAATGTGTATGATGTATGGCTGATGGATGGTCTAAGTCAGTGGTAAGTAAGTGATTGATAAGAAAGATTTTTGCTTTTTTTAACATGATTGAGGCCGAGATGTAAACGTGTAACTGTTGTAGGGTTAAGGTTCTATTCTCACTCGGGGAAATTTTATATATTTTCATTTCCTCGCTCTGGTACCGAGGCAAAAAGCGGTGAGTTTTGCTACTCATCAGGCAGTTCGTCAAGAATTCGTTGGAGAGTGGGGAACGGAAATGTCTTCATGGGAACGGAATGTTAATATAAGGTTTCCAGATTCTCTCTGCCTACCCAGCTATATGCGGGATACAGTGTGAAGCTTAAAAGAAACTTGATTAGCTGACAAAGCATGGACGAACTACTCTAGATACTTTTAGTGCCTATAAATAAACTTTAGTTAAAAGATTATTTCTTTTTTTGCTTACTTACTTTACCTAACTTCGTTAAAGAACGCCAGTTACGCCAGTTTGACCGATTTTATTAATTATGAATAAATTGAGGCTTGAACGCGATTAATGTTAAATTTTAGCATATTCTGTATGGGCGAATTAGTAGCACATTCAAAAAAAATGCGAAACGAAACAAAATTTTTGTACAAAAAATATTTGGCCGTTTAATAACAATTTAATCAACGCTACAGTAGGATTGTTAGCTTTAAATTATAATATTTTATACCCGCCATGGTTGCGAGTTCGATTCTTACTCGATGAGAGCGACTTCGATTAAACTATTTTAATTTTTCGGTTCTGGATCTAATATTAATCAATTCATATCAGAAGTTTATGAGATTATTGTGTGCAACCAAACAAACTCTCCAACTTTATAATATTAGCAAATATGCCGGTAGCCCCATAATACTATATGGAACATAAGGAATAATTAAAAACAAGAACATATGAATGTCTCGTATATAGCAATGAAGTCACATACTTATTATGAAGTTAAACCGCATATCTTTGCGTACAGGTTATCTAGATGCACTCACTTGTTTCCACACTTTTGAAAGTAACGGTTTTATACGATCGCAAAAATTTTATTTCGATTTAAACGTTGAGGCCGTTGTGACTGTGTGCAGAACGGTTTTGGGTTCGATTTCCACTTGGAGGAATTAATTATTTGCTTTTTCTCGTTCTGGTAACAACCCAAAGCACAGCATTGGGTTTGGAATTTGGAATTTGCGCGGAATGTCGAGGAGTGGCTTATTACTTTACCCTACTAAATACGGGATACAGCGTGAAGCAAAAAAAAACAATCATAAATTTTATCTTTTCCAAGAGAAATCTAATAAAAACATTATTTTTCTCTCCATATTAACCTACGTAATTTTTTATTGCGAAATTGATCGTAGTTTCTTCAAACCGCATCTGTTAATAGCCTTGAATATTTCATACAATAAATTTAATGTATGAAGTAAAACACGTTAGAAAATGTCTTACGTACTTTCATTTTTACTTTGCATTTGACTAGATGGTAGCCAGCGACTTTACATGCTTTCGATTTCTTTTATTTTATTTATATTTCTAAGGGGTAAAATTTTTACCCTTATTTTTATTCCTAGGGGTAAAATGCGAATCTTGTTTTTTTTTAATTGTTGTTTTTAACTTACATTATTAACTAATAACTAACTAAAACAGAAGGTGAACTAACTTAAAACAGAGTGTTTACAGTTATAATCAATAAGCAAGATATTTTATAGTTAATATTATAATATTATTCCTGCTTTCTTATAATTTTTGCTGGTCTATTATAAAAAATCTAGAAGCACATTGAAATATTATATCCAAATTGATACAGCTTTTAAGGAGGTATGGGGTGACAAACACACACACAAAATGATATATGTATACCTATACCGATGAAAAAACATGACCAGTTTATGTTAATTAATAATGTAAATTTAATTCCATCCTCATTTAGCGTTTTTTTGTGATAATAATGTAATGTGTAACGTTCGTGTTGTAAATTATTTATTTTTTAAATTTATTTATTACTTACTTATTTTTCCGTAGACAGAAGTGTCTGTAGTAAGGCGATGGTTCTAAGTTCGCATCCCACTTGCTGGGGGTGCTTTTTAATTTTTTTCCCACATCACCGCGGACAGGGAGAACAATGTTGTCATAATTTTTTATCATAATTTCATGAAGAGTAAAATATTAAAATCGTACCAACGTAACTGTCGCACCCAATGTGCGACTGTAAACGAGGCGGTTGTGGGTTCAAATTCCAGTCGGCAGAACGATTTATTTTCTTGAAATTCACCACTCAATAGGCAGTATCTTGAAAATTAAGTGGAAGTGGAGAACGGAATGTCTAAACATTAGGTTCCCTCTGACCCCCCGCTAATATAAAAAACAATACTATCCCATAAAAAGCAGGGGACGTGGGAAGGTAAAATATGAATGCTAATTTGCCTAACATATTCATAATGGTGTCTAACATTAAGCTAGACCATAATTCCAGTCTAGACTACATTTTAATCTAGATATAATGTTAGGAGTACGTATGCTATATTTTTGTTTTACACTTAGCTACTTTATCAAATTTACTAAGCGTAGACTATTTGGTTTGTATTTAAAAGTGCACTTTATGACTATTTTGTTAGAGTTTAAATTTGTAATATTCAATTTTATAGTAAAATAACCTATCAAAAACAAGTTTTTCTAGTTCCTTTTTTTGCAGGAATCGTATGAATTATAAATTTTTTTATGCGCGTCGTCGGATGATGATCGTAAATAAAATGATGAACTTTAAATGTTTCCGTGTGTTCTGTTTTTATGAAAATGTTTAATATTTAAATGGCAAGAATGAAAAAATCATCCTAATTAATATAAGCTGAGCAGGTCAAGGGTTCGATTCCTATTTAATATTAAGATTTCCTTGATCTTATAATAAGGCAAAGCGCGGCGTTGAGTTCGGCCACTCCATATACATTACCTTGACGATTCGATGGAAAGTCTCAACGCTAGGTCTTAAAAAGTCTTTGTTAGTGTATCTATTATATATGGCAATTATTCTAAAACTAGCGGACCCCCGCGGCTTCGCCCGCTTGAACTACATGAATATTTATTAAATGTATGCGTGATTTTTTTTTAAGTTTTTGTATAGGACTCGTAAGAAAATATAAGCCTAAATAATCAAACTAAGCCAAAAAGAATAATAGGTAGACAATAATATTAGGTATAAGTAAGGGAAATAAAATTCTTAATATTTGAAAAAATACCAGAGTAATTAAAACACCACTTTATGCCGAATTCTAAAAGCCTTGCGTGTTGAGTGGCGGAGCTCAACGCCGCGCTTTGCCTGGAGACCAGAGCACACTTTGTGGCCTTGCGCCACGACTAGCCTAAAAGTAACTAAACGAAATTCTTAATATTACAATTAGTTAAGCCAGACAGACAGACAGATAAGAGTCACTTTCGAATTATAATGTAAGTATGGATTACTATTATATATATTTGCAGGCTAACTTATGTCTTGAGTTCATTCAAATGATTAGTATATATATTTTTTAAATTAACCGATTTTGATGTAACAAACTGTAAATGTTTTGCTGAGATAAGCAAAATAATTGGTGAAAGTTTTAAATATATTGGTTCAGTACTTTCATAGATAAGCGTGATCATACATACAGACAGACAAAAAATTAAAAAAAAAATAGTTTCTAAATATTATTCTTTTTAAGTGTCCCTCTATCCATTTCAGTCTAAAATACTAAATGTACAGACAAAATATTTTTACTGTTTTATTATATGTATAGATGATACTTATGTTGAGACTTTATAGCAATAAACGGATAATTTTGTAATTAAAACCTTTTCATTACACAAATATATTCAGGCCGTTGCTTTATTAAAAGAAAACTTGCATTTTTTCAATATTATGGTAATATAGATAGATAGAGAAAAATTTGCCTTGGAATTGGACCTTTATTACACAGAAATTACATATGATTTTAAGCAAAAATACAAGCCCAAAGAATATTTTCCTTAGATTTACATATTTTCGGCATATACGAGTACTATAGCATTAAAATATAACATTTCATTTACTTAAATATATTTTAAGAAATTTAAGAATATTTGATTTTTTTATTTTTTGTGGCAGAACTCAACGCCGCGCTTTTTATTACTTTACAAGGAAATAACAAACATCAATACATATACAAATTGTACCAAATAATTTTCTCGAGTGGCGATCAGAACCATAATGATGATGTTTAAATTAATCATGTTTATTATTCATTTATTTTTATATATTATCTAGTTACATGTGGCTCAGTTCTCTTTATATTTATTTTATTATCTGACGGTTCGATTCTCACTGGAGGGAATGAAGTATTTTAATTTTCTCGGTATCAAAATAAAATGTGGCGTTAAGTTTCACTCTCTCCACACCCTCCGCTCACTTAATACTCCCTTGGAAATTAAATAAAAACTATTTAACGTCATTGTATGTAAAGTTCGGTGGCACGTTGATTTTAACTATTACACAAAACGTATACCAGGTTCGATTCCAATGCAAAATAAACCAACCGACCATTGTCTACAGCCAGAAACCTAGATTTATGTGGCAGTCTATAATTAACAGGTTGTCCGAGCATACCAAGTGATTTGGCAACGATCGGCAAGTTTACAGCCTATGCCTCAATGGAAAGTACAATAGGTCAATAATGTTATATTAAATGCCATGAATTTAAGGTATTTAGAAATATTTAATGTTATTTTTAGAGTTTATTGATTGCGTTATCGTTGGTTAACGTAACGTGTTAAGTCGATGCTATGGTTGTGAGTTCGAGTCTCATTTGGGGAAATTATTTAGTTCAGTTTCGCTACTCAATACGTAAATATCGACTTTTGTCTCTATCCCGCTATGCAGAGATTTTTTTTAAACTTAATGTCAATATTCACGTGAGCTCAGGACCAAATCACTCCGTTTTCTGAGTTTTTATAGAAACAAATATTTCCTTGTTATTTTTATTTAAAGTAACATCGAATTAACTAAAATTTAAATGGATCGAAATTAATTAAAAAATTCAATACAAAACAATAATTTTAAATATTCAAAATCCTATTTCCCGTATCCATTGTAAGTAAACATTGTAACGTTCTCGAGTCTAACAGACTCCTTACATTGCATGCTAAAACCACATTCACCGGTTATCCTTTAAGAGAATGGTCTTGCCTTGGAGATTAAATACATCTATCTATCTTATTTGCTAGCCTGGTCCAGGTAACAGAGGTTAAACAATCTATTGACATTTGGCATAATAGATATTGGGCTTCGGCTGTTTGGTCCATTTTAATTAAAATGTTGAAGGAAAATGTGACATTGACGTTTGTGAAAAAGTCACTTGACATCGGTTTCAGCTTAACAAACTTTTTATTTGAAATTATTAATAACTATGAGTTTTGTTGAAGAGCAGTAACTCATCAGTTAACCCTTAACGTGATACTGCAGTAGGTATCTACATATGAAAAAAATATGAATAAAAAAAAATATAGGCCAGTCGTGGCGCATGGGCACAAAGTGTGACTGTAAAACCGATTGGTTGTGGGTTCGATCCTCACTCGAGGAGATGAAATATTTACTTAAATTTATATTTCCATTTCTTCGCTCTAGTGTCGAGGACAGACCCGGCGTTGAGTTCTGCTACTCAACACGCAATACCGGAATTCGGCAGAAAGTGGGGAATGGAGTGGGAGGAAGTCTTAACACTAGGTTCCCTCTGCCTACCCTGCTGTGTGCGGGATACAGCGTTTAGCTGATAAAAAAAATATCTTAGCAATTTAAGAAAATATATATATTTTTTTTTTTACACTGAACGCCAATTTTTAGATTAAGTAGAAAAGTTTTAAGCGTAAGGCCGCGCGGACGTTGCCAAATCTCTCTTATAATTACTGCGCTTGGAGAATGCACTTGTAGAGATAACGATCTTTAATATAATCAACGTACGAGAAAATAAGGAGTAAAGTAAATGTTTTATTTTTTATTACTTTTGAGTAAGTTGCTAAAAGTGTTTGTTTTTTATATATATTTCCCAAGCCGTATTGGCGCAGAGGCTCAACAGTGTGACTGTAACGTGACGGTTGTGGGTTCGATCCCCACTCGAAGGAATTAATTATTATTTATTAATATTTTCTATTCTTCGCTCTGGTACCAAGGCAAATTCCCGGCTTTCAATTTCGCTACTCAACATGCAATGCAACGAAAATTCGGCGGAAAGTGGGAAACTGAGTGTCTTAGCACTATACTAAGTAGAGGAAACAGTGCAAAGACACTGTTCCCTCTACCTACCCTGCTGTGTACGAGATAAAGCATGAATGAGATAGATTTTTATTTTATTCTTTTAAAAATTCTTAATGAATTATTTTAAAAAGCTCAATTCACACATTTCTCTGTTTCCTCTCAATCAATAAACTACATTGAGTATTTAAGATATCATTCTAAGCAAATCTAACAACGCCCATGTTCTTAATATGGGACAAGATAAGAGATAACAATTGCGATACTTCGCAGTTCCTGAGAAAGACCTGATTTTTGTTCGAAAAACCTACTTGGGTAAAAAACATTACTATCTGCATGCGATTGCCGAAACAGCGTGTGTTTTTTTCCATTTCATTTAATAATTATAATGAAGAAAAATATATTAAATTTTATACAAATATATTTTAAACAGATGAGGAAATCCTTTCATTTAAAAAATCGATAGGTTGTTAAAATGAGCTTATAAAAATACAAAAACAGAGTTATACCTAAATTTTTTTGCCTATCTTCGGCATAGTAAATTTCATGAAAATCAGTACAGCAGTTTCTACATAAATAAGTAACAAACATACAAACGTTCATATTTATAGGATAGTATATAAATCTTCAGCCGAGGGGCGCTAAAATGTTACATTGTGATCGCGTTTAATGTCAGGACTTGGCTCGCTTGCCAAATAGCGGGACTTTATTTGAAAGGTAATGGCAACTTTGAGTATTATCTTCTATGGTTTTAATAAATATAACCGTCGCCGTCGTGGCGCAGAGGCACAAGGACGTGACTGTAATGGGACAGGTGTAGGTTCGATCCCCACTCGAAAGAATGAATTATTATTTATTAACTAGAGATCTATTAACTAGAGGGCGCGCGCAGCTTCACCCGCTTATTTGCACCCTTAGGGGTGAAATCTGGAAAAACCATGAAACACGTGTTCATCATATTTTTTACAGTTTGAATTTAAATTTTTATAAACATCGGCGACGATTTAAAGACTTTTCCATATAAACTTTCAACCCCTTATTCGAACCCATAGGGGGTGAATTCTAAAAAACCATGAAACACGTGTTCAATGAAATATTTTTAAGAGTTTGAATTTAAAATTTTATAAAAATGGGTGCCGATTTAAATTTTTTGCCATACAAAGTTTCAACCCCTATTTCATCCCTTTAGGGTTAAATTTTTTTGAAATCCCTTCTTAGTGGATGTCCAGATTATGAAATTAAATATCTGTCTAAATTTCACGTTTCTACCATCAGCAGTTACGGCTGTGCGTGCGTCTTACCTCAGTCAGTCAGGTACATATCCTTTTATATATATAGATATACCACCAAAGCAAAAGCCCGGCGTTGAGTCCCGCCAATCTGCGAAATGCTTCGAAAAATTCTGTAAAGTGGGAAACGGAGTGTTTTAACACTAGTTTCTCTCTGCTTACTCTGCTGTATGTGGGATACAGCTAAAAAAATCTATCATGATTTGTTTTCTTTAAAACATCGACGAGAATATTATTTAAAGCAAAAACAGGCTTAGTTAGTACTAAAAAGGTAACTAAAATAACCTTTCAAGGTAAAAAAACTTATTTAATGTATAGTTAAGGATAACAAATTGCAAATTCATCGTTACGAGGTTAAATATACGTGAATTTCTTGACGTGTACGTTATATGGAGTTTAAATGTCTTATTATTAAGATTCAATCTTCATTTTCTTTATATATAGTAGGGTAGGCAGAGAGAACCTGGGAACCTAGTGTCAAGACTTTAAGAGGATTCTAGAGGCATTACGTGTTAAGTAATTGAACCGAACGCCCTGCTTAGCCTCGTTATTAGATTTAGGATATGAAATATACAATATTTAATCTTATTTATAGTTTGTTAATTTGCAATGTTGTTAAATATTTTTTTCTATACAGAACAAGTTAACGAAATTAGTTATAAACCTTAAAGAACAAGCGATACTTTTCTGCGTTTGCCGAAAGACATTGTGTATTATGATATAATTTAAATAATTTCCTGGAGTAGGAATCGAATCCACAACCATCGCGTTTATAGTCAGATACAGTACCACTGCGGCATTTTCTTCACTAATATAACAAAATTTTTTAGCAATATGAATACAGTAAATAAATATTACAGCGTGTGGTCGTTTTTAACTTACAAAAAAAGCACAAAACGCTTTCTAAATGATCGCTTCATTAGTTTAATTATGCGATCAAATTATTGCGACATTTAGTTATATGATCCTCGTGGGATGGTTCTGGTTAAATAAAAAAAATCAGTCAAGTGCGAGTCGGACTCACACACAAAGGGTTCCGTAATAAATAATAATATGACAACGACTTCTAAAAGTTGACAAGCTTACATTAACTGGCGTATGCTATCAATCTGTAGGCTATTTTTTTTTGTACTTTTTCCGAACGAAACTAAACAAAAATAATATAATCATAGGATATCGTAGCGCAGTTGATTTGAGTTGTAGATACCTGTAGTATAGTATAATAGTCGATTCGAATATTTAAAAAAAATATGGCACCTATTTATTTTCTATATTTGTAAAATATTCTTGTTTTCGTGAGATCAGTGGTACGTTTATGTTTCTTGTAATTGTTACCGAATGTTTTACATTGGGCCAGCCGTGGCACAGCGTATGACTACAAACGCAACAGTTGTAGATTCGTTTCCTATTCGGGATAATTAATTATTTAATATTTTCATTTTCTCGCTCTGGCAACAAGACAAAGCGTGGAGTTGAGTTGCGCCACGAAACACAATGCTTAGAGAATTTGGGAATAATTGGGGAACAGTGTATCTAAATACTAGACCAACGGGATACGGGATACAGCGTGAAGCAAAAAAAAATAAGGATTAGGACGTGATTTACAAGTACGTAGTGATCGTTTACTCTATATCTTATCTATGGATTATTATTATGGATACTCTATGGATTTCGCCCAAAAATCGAGAGCTGCTCTTCACCTCAAAGACGTTAAACTTTTAATTTCTTATGGCTTTATTAAGCGGAGAATGTGACACAAAAATTACTTAACGCATTATTAAAATTCTAATCATTTAACAACAACTCTTATCACAAAGGAATAAAGTCTAAATTTCAAAACAAAAGTTAAAACTTACTATCAGTAAATTTGACCGCCAATCGACATATGGCGGATGCGGTTTTTGTATGGGTTTTTGGGGTTCAAAATTAATCTTTTCCACACTATTTGGGTGATGAATTATGTATTTAGTATCCCTTGAATATGCAATATAGGGGTCATTTTTAATTTAAAAATAATGGAAAAAAATATTGGTTTTTGGCCGTCCGACTGTGAACGCATAGTTGTGGGTTCTGTTCTCGGTCTTGTAAGAATACGATGCGCGGCGTTGAGTTTCGACGTTCAACACTGTCTGTAACATAAAATATCTTAGTTTGAAAATATAGTATAGATAAGTAAGATATGAATACGAGATGCCCACCCAACTGTAAATGAAGCATCTCCACATCTCTTAACACCCAAAAAAAGTGGACGTCGTTTTAGTTATCTATGTGATAATAGTTGATAACACTTAACTATGAACTTTTGTTCAGTTATTTCAAATAATCCTTAAATTATTGTAAGGTTTTAAAAAATCAGCTTCACGCTGTGTGTGTATCCCGCTCACAGCAGGGTAGGCAGAGGGAACCTAGTGTTAAGACACTCCGTTCCTCACTTTCCGCCGAGTTCTGGAGGCATTGCGTGTTGAGTGGCAGAACTCAACGCCGCGCTTAACCTCGACACCAGACGACTCGACACCACGAAGAAATGGAAATATAAATTTTAGTAATATTTCATCTCCTCGAGTGGGGATGGAACCCACAACCAGTTGGTTTTACAGTACATTCGTGCCGCTGCGCCACGACTCATTAGGTTTTGAACGGAAAAAGTTTAACTTTTCGCATTATTGCAATAATATTTAAAATAAATTTGTAATTTATTAAAATACTAGAGGGCGCGCGCGACTTCGCTCACTTATTAGGAGTGAATTCTAAAAAAACCACGAAACACGTGTTCAATAAAATATTTTTAAGTCTGAATTTAAATTTTTATAAAAATCGGTGGCAATTTAAAGATTTTTCCATATAAACTTTCAACCCCTTATTTGAACCCTTAGGGGGGTGAATTCTTAAAAACCATGAAACACGTGTTCAATGAAATATTTTTAAGAGTCTGAATTTCAAATTTTATAAAAATCGAAGCAGATTAAATTTTTTTTCCATACAAACCTTTCTACCTTAATACTCACCCAAGACATTGTTTAAGTTGCGAATGAATCAATTATTTCAGTCGACCCAAGTCCACTGCTGGATACCTCCAGCCGCCTCCAGGATGTGCTCCAGGTTGCCCGCTATCCTCATTCATTAAAAAGTCAGCAACTTTCTTAAGGTTGTCGTTATATCGTGCTGGAGAAAGAACTACTTTATATTTTTTAGATTTTATTAGTGTTTAGAAATAATTTGGTGTTGTATTTTTTATTTTCTTTAATTCGGGATAATTGGTTTGAAACGTAATAAATAATGTAAATAAAATATTTGTTTTTCGAAGAAGAAAACGAAAAACAGTGAAAACAAACACTACATAAAATTATATTTGATATAACCAAGCATCAAACCCGCAATATTCAATTCTTAAAACAAAACAAATTAAAAAAAATCTTCAACAATCAGCCTATACTATGAAAAAATAATTAAAGCATCACTCTGTATATTTAGTCGCTGGGAACTCTACCGCAAAAAACCCAGGTATCTTACCTTAGCTGTCATTTTTTCCTTGTAGTCGGTTAAAAGGATAAAATTTTCCATATTAAGCAAGGAAAAAAAAAGACAAAAATGTATAAAAAGATTTATTTTCTTTTGTTTTTACGTATTTTGTACTCTAATGAGCGTTGAGTTAATCGACATAAAATGTTTTGAAGCGATAAACAGAGTGTCTGGACAGTAGGTTTTTCTTAGCTTAAGTATGAAGCTGTAGTTAAAATCAATCAGTATCCTGCACACAACAGGTTAGGCAGAGGGAACCTAGTGGTAACACTACATAAAGTTATATTTGCTATAACCAAGCGTATCATCATATATAACATATTCGCATTTTCCGCCGAATTCTGCAGGCGTTGCATTGTGTGTTGAATGGCGGAACTCAACACCGCACTGTACTTCGATGCACAATAAAAGTGTATATTTTATTACGTATTTATTATGTAAATGCAATGCTTTCTTATGCACAAGGCATTTTCTCATAAAGTAGATACACACATGCGGCATTTCGCTGAGTAGAAAAAGAAAAACAAGTAAAATTCCATTCACTTCTACACTTTCAGTTAATTTTGAATGGGACAACAGTACCATCTTCATATTTAAAGATCTTTGTTGTTCGTGATTTTAACATATTTTATATGACACTCTAAAGAGTTCCACGGACTATTCCAAAGTTAGTTTCCAAAAATGTATAATAATTAAGACTGCAATTTAAAACATTCTTCTTCTTCTTGAGCTTTACGCTGTATCCCACACACAGCAGGGTAGGCAGAGGGAACCTAGTGTTAAGACACTCCGTTCCCCTCTTTCCACCGAGTACTTTAAAACATCTATTCTAAAAAAGTAACACTTAAGAAGAGCAAATAATTTTAAAAATTACATAGCTTCCTTATCCGTACATTCCATGAGCTGCATTAATATGGAAAAAAATTAAAAATGGCCATCAAAGATATGCATGCATAAGGTTTCAATGCAAAAACGAGTATTGAATCGAACCAACACCTGGTACTTTCAACGCGGTAGGGCTAGCACCTGGCGGATTTTTTGTTAGTTTACGTTTAATTTAACAAACTACTTTATCTTTCGCTTCTCTTTAACTTTTAGTTTAGTTCTGGGATGTATCTTTGTTTCTCATTCATTTTCTGTATTATTTATTATATATAGCCAAGCCATAGGTTGTGGATTCGAATCTTACTAGGAGGAATGATTTGTTTTATATTTCAATAAATCTTAATATGTCCTCGTTCTGGTAAAGAGATAAATCACGACGTTGAGTTCCGGCACTCAACTAGCAATGCGTCCAGAATTCAGTGGAAAATGCGGAACGGCAGTGGATGTTTTATTGGGAACAGTGTTAACAACGCGTGGACTTAAAGACGTAGAATGGAATATCACATAATTGTATGAATTTTGAGAAATCCAGACTTAGTGCCCTCCGCTTGCCTACACTTCTTTCAGATGAAATTTAAACTTTATCTAAATATATATATAAAGTTATCGGTTACGTTTGTACACTGTTTGTCTGTCAGTAACGAAAGAGTTTTATACATACAAATATACAAACACAAATACCATAAAAAAATGTGTTTTAGATAAAAAATCACTCTGTTCTTTAATTTTCGAGCACTTAGAGACAATATGAATATTTAATGATAATTTACTTATGAAAATATACATATATATAACATTTTAGTAATGAAAAACTTAATTTGCTAAAATTAAAATATTCGGATCACGCTTCAAGAACCACGAGAACAATAAAAAATGCAAGCAAAATGTATGGCTTGGTTGAAAGCGTGGTCAATCACCTCTGCATGGTATGTGCTGAGCTATTTTTTATAATTTCTTAATATTTCACACTATATTCTTAGTTAAGAAAACAGCTTCACGCTGTAGCCTGCATACAGCAGTGTAGGCAGAGGGAACCTAGTGGTAAGACACTCCGTTCTCCACTTTCCGCTGAATTTTCGTGAAATTGCGTGTTGAGTGGCGGATCTCAACGCCGCCCCGGTTCGTTTAATTAACGTTTAATAAAATATATTATATTTAATGTAGTACCTGTTAGTACTTACTCTAGTAAATATAGACCACTAGAGGAAGAAATAAATATAATTTTAACATTAGATTCTCTTGACTTACTCAATTATTTTGCATTTACGGTCACGATGCATAGCAGTTATAGGTTTAGACACTCTGTTCTCCACTTTCCGCCAAATTTCCGAGACATTACGTGTTGAGTGGCGGAACTTAAACGTCGCGGCTTATCTTTTTACCAAAGTGAGAAAAAATAAACAATCTAACACATAACCTTCAAAACAATTTTTAAAGCGTAACAGTAAAAAATCTAATTTCTTACCATTTTTTACTTCGCTCAACACGTTTCAAGGACTTTACCTACTTAAGAATAATAAAAAAATGTAAAAAAAAAATACATGGCGGACTGGTCATTTGCCTTTGTAGGCTGTATTGAGTGAGAGCAGGTGTCGATTGACCACAGGGATTGTGGATACTTAGTGTACTATGGTCTTAACTTGTTCGAACCCGTATGGAAAAAAATGTTTGTTGAGTAAACTATGGATTTATTATGTGTACTCAGGAGTTGTATTTTCTAAGAAATTGAATTTACGTATAGCAAAATTGCATTATTTTTACGGAAATTATATATAAAAAAGGTGGCGAAACTCAACGCTCCGCTTTATGTAGTTACCAGAGCAAAGAAATGAAAATAATTAACTTCCTCGAGTGGCAATCGAACCAACAAGCGTCGTTTTTGCAGTCGGATGCTGTGCCTCTGTACCACGATGGCCTCAAATATTTATAGTAAAGCTTAGATCAAAATTTATAAAACATATATAAATAAACATATCATGAAATGATTACCATTTTTATCTAAAAATTAATTACTTAACATAATTATTAAACTAAATTTAATTCGTTATTACATTTAAATTTGAAACATTACTCAAATACAAAGTTCATATAAATAATATGAATTATTGCTATTAGTCATTTCCGTGTCGCTATTTGCTATCTATAAATTATTATAATCACAGAACTAAAGTTTATTTGGACTGACTACATTTTGATGAAAATCCTATATTTTCATAGTATGAACCTTATCACCATGCCAGAAAGATCAAAAAACATTGACAAGAAAATGCTTCTAAATTAGATTTTTTAAATATTTGATACCATTTTGGAATAGTTGATACATACTTATTTCGAAAACGTACACAAATGTTGAACGTAGCGGGACTCGAACCCGCGCTTCCTGGATACCGACCAGGCGCTCTGATCACTAAGCCATACGTTCCCATCAAGCTTCGTCGAAATTTTTATACACTTGTTATTTATGTTGTTAGCATCTAAATAAGTATTTTTCTTTCCTAAATGTTAGTAAAATAGTTAATACATATTATTTTAACACAAAAATCGAACCCACTAACCTACAATTAAAAATACCTATATCTACAACAAAAGGTGACAAAGCCCTACTACAGTAGATAAATGGTTGCAAATATAACAATACTACAATATTGATATATTGTGAAACGATTTCAAATTTCTTAGAAACAGATGGTCGGCAGATGTGCACGATGCACTCTGGGTGTCTTTGAGATGCGTTTTTGCTATGACGATTGATACTTTATTATAGATCGGTTGTATTTTAAGTGGTGAATGATATTTTAAAGAGTTTTTTTAGCTTTGGATGTTGATGTTTTTGTAAGTTTTCAAAAAAATGTTTGTTTTGTAAAGTGGATGGTTGTGGATTCGATTCTCATTTGAGGGAATAAGTTCTTGTTATTCCCTCCCTCTGGTAATAAGACAAAGCGCGGCGTTGGTTTCCGCCACTCAATGGGTTCTATGGGTCATATTAGACGAATATATTTATATACACACTTAATGTAGTATATAAATATATTCGTCTAATATGACCCATAGCACTTAACGCCAGATGTCATATCATTTATTAATAGATGGCCATTTATTTCAATTGTTAGTCACCCTGTATGCTATCTTTCCTATAATAATTAATATTTTGATAATATTTAGTAAATTAATTTTATTACTCCCCTCTCACGTCCCTTTGGCCAATCGATTTTTTTTAGCTTCACGCTGTATCCCGCACATTGCAAGATAAGCAGAAGGAACCTAGTGTTTTAACACTCTTTTTCCCAATTTACGCCGAATATTCGAAATGTCGCGTGTTGAGTGGCAGCATTTTGCCTTGTTACCAGAACGAGGAAATGAAAATATTAAACAAATTATTCATTCCCTTGAGCGGGAATTGAACCCACAACCATATACGTTTGTGCAACTGCGCTTCAATCCCTTTCACTTATAATTAATGTTTTCATAACACTTAGTAAATTAATTTTATCACCCTCGTGTCCCCTTGGCTAATCGAAATAGGGTAGCTTATTGGTATTAGATATTATAACGTAATGTTGTTAACGCAAATATAGGTATATCCTAAAGACTGTCGTTAGTGAGTATACATGGTGTTCAAATTTAAGAAAATTTGTTAAGATTGGAAATATTTCTTTCGTAGGAAAATAAGAAAGTATAATTAATATACATATAGTGAGGGCAGTCGTGTAAGGTAGACAGAGAAACCAGAGTACCCACTACTAGCCGTTTTCTGCTGAATTCTGGGGGCATTGTTTGTTGAGTGGCGGAACTCAACGCCGCGATACCATAACAAAGCATACATTTAGTATTCTATTTCCTCGAGTGGAAATCGAACCCGCAAACTGCAGCGTTTACAGTCACACGCTTGTGCCCCTGCACCACGACTGGCCTCAACATGCTTTCAAAAACATATTGTATAATATTGTTGTTGTTCTTTATCTATGGATGACATATCTTAATTTGAAGTATGGAGCATTAATAAAAATTGCTACGAAAATTAGGTTTTTAAGTTTTATAAATTACGTAAACGAAATTTAGGTACTAATTTAGGGACCACTATAAATTTATTACATATAGATTTTTTTTGTGCATGCGTAAAAATTAAAAAAATAAATCATTTTTACAATTTGACATACTGTTCTACCACCTAACACGCATAACGAATGTTCGTGAATCGACTGTAAGCGAAACACGCTACGGTCAGTGTTAAAGATGTCAGTGGTGCGTGAAACAAGAACTCAGTAGTAAAAGTGTTTCCGTTATATTACAAGTAATGTAGTCTTATACAAGTGAAGCGCTTGAGGAAAAATGTTTTGTTCGAAATATGTTTTTTTTAGTTTGACGCTGTATCCCGCATATAGCAGTGTAGGAAGAGGGAACCTAGTGTTAAAGCACTCCGTGTTCAAAATCTATATTTAAAAAAAAATATCGCACACATTGTACCCGTTCCATTCCCATACTGGCAACACTCTGTTACGAAGCACGGCGTTGAGCTTTGCCACGCTTTTGGGCGGGAAGTGAGAAACAGAGTGTATTATCATTAGCGTCTCTTTACTTACCGTGGTCTATACTTTATACAGCAAATTTTAAAATTTTATTACAAGTTCAGTAAAATCGCGACGTTTGGTTCCGTTACTTAAAACATTATTCATAAAAAAAATACCTACTGACTAAAAAAAAAAATCAGCTTCACGCTGTATCCCGCACACAGCAGGGTAAGCAGAGGGAACCTAGTGTTAAAACACTCCGTTCCCCACTTTCTGCCGAATTTTGGAGGCATTACGTGTTACGTGGCAGAACTCAACGCCGCGCTTAACCTCGAAACCAGAGCGAAGAAATGGAAGTATAAATTTAAGTAAATATTTCATCTCCTCGAGTGGGGATCGAACCCACAACCAGTCGGTTTTACAGCCACACCTCGTGCCGCTGCGCCACGACTGACCTCAACTGACTACCTGTTAGGTACTACTTTCCATACCTCTAGGTATCTGTATATGTGACATGCGAGCTGTCATTGATTTTCCGGTAATTAGCTACAAAAACTAGTTAGATAACGCCACTTAAATTAAGACATACGTAATTACACTAGCGCTTTAACGGAAATGGATATTTAATTATGCACGTAACGTATCGTGTGTACTTACTTAAACGTAAATTTAGGTTCCTTTATTTTAGGTTCAGGTTCATACCTTTTTTTTAATAATTGAAAGTCGGAAGAAACGCAGTGACATGTCCTCATGGCGCAATGGGTAAACGTTTGACTCTAAATGGTTGTGAGTTCTGGTAAGACAGTTCGCAAGAAAAATGTTGAGTTGCGAAACTCAACAAGATTGGTCACTCAATATCTCTCAAAGAGACCATAGTTTCTCTTTGTCTACCCAGTTCACGCTTTATCTCGTTAATACGGGATAAAGCGTGAACGCGAACCGTGAAAGAATATTTTATAATACTACTATGTTATGATATGTGGATCATTGAGAATATTGATATTTTAATATATTATTTGCATTGATTATAGTAGTATTCATAATAATTTCTGAATACAGTTGCTATAGCTATGGTTGCATGTCTAGTTTGTACTAAATTATTAGTAATCACGAGCTCCCTACAATTATACATTACTTAATAATATTATTGAAGCAACTTCCTCATTCTATACATATATACAGACAGATTGAAATACAAAATATTATTATATATACTTTAGAAGTACTGGTTGTGGTTTCTAATTGATTTCTAAGAAAAATGTTAAATTAACAATTTGCGGCGTTGAATTATGCCAACGCGTACGTTTCTAAATTTACAAAAAAAAAAACTTTTATTTCTATATATTCTCTTAGCGTTTTTCCTAAAATTTTACCTATATATACAGACATAAAAATAATATTTATTATTAATAACCTTCCCCAAAACGAAACACTCTATATAAATATATACGATACGAGTCCTTAAATCGATACGGTAATATTTACAAATCCTATGGCTTTAGTTCATACGATATCGGGCCCGTGGGGGCCGTTAGTGCCAAATATTCAATAGCTATAACATATGGGACGCGTGGGTTTTACGCTTTCATTTGAAAAATCGAACCCACGATAAAGTTACCCTCGATGCAATGGTGGCTGCTATTTTTTCAAAATAGTACCTACTATCAGTGTTTACGAGTAGGTTTTTATAGTTAGTTCTTTTTTATGTTTGTTATTATATATTTAGTGCGTTGTTGTATGCTTTTTTTATAGCTTCACGCTGAATCCCGCAAGGGTAGTCAAAGGGAACTTAGTGCTAAGACACTCCGTTCCATTTTCCGCTAAATTCTGAAGGCTAATTCAGATTTAGCCTACAAAATTATTAATAAGAATAAATTAAATTTTGACCCGGTCTTAGCGCAGCGCTAAAGCGTCTTACTGTAAACGGGATGCTACCTAAAACGCGTAGCGTTGAGTTACGCCACTCAACACGCAATGTCCCGAAATTTGGGCGGTGCGCGAGGAACGGAGTGTCTTAACTCTAGGGTCTCTCTGTCTAACCTGCTATATCCGGGATATATGGTTTATATCAACCAAAGATAAATTAACACATTAATTTTAATTATGTTTGCAACGAAAGTAGCGATTTGATTTTTAACAAATATTACAATATTTGTATTTAAAGAAACTTTTATACGTTCTAATTCAAAAAATACGACGTTCAACTCCGCAAGTCAACACGTAATGTCTTTTTCATTTTAAAGCGTAGAAAACGATGGTTCCTTTTTACATTTTCTCTATGAATAAGTAAATATTTTTAGTTTCTTATTAAAAATTCAAGCTTAAACAACAAGAACTCGACGAAGTTCAAAGAAAGATTAAATTGAATAACTTTGTGAGAGGTGATTGGGAAACTTATTGTGAATAACTTACGCACGGCGCGACATCTGAAAGTATTTTTTATTAATTAAGATTGTAATTTTTGAAGACTTGGCCTAGGAATTATCTATGAACGAAAAATATGATATTTTTTTAGGGTTCCGTACCTCACGAGAGAAAAAAGGAACCCCTATAGGATCACTTTGTTCTACGTCTTTCTGTGTGCCAATATAATTTAAATTAACATTGCGTTGAGGTATGAAGCGGAAATTAATATCAATATATTCAAGTCTAGCGCTTATGCATCGTTTTTGCTTCATTTTCTATCATCATTACAAACTTATAACTTAACTTTGTCAACGAAAATAAGTTGTACTTCCCTTTGACTTACCCAATACTGAATTAAATTAATACTGAACCCCCGGTGAGACAGAGAGAGCGAAGACGCTGAGAAAAGTTAGTAGGAACATAAGCGTGTGAATGCAACTACCCTGCTTTGTGCGGAATACTGCGTGAAGAAAAAATAAAATAAAAAACCAACAGATAAATAAATCACGCTTCGCGCCGTATCACGCACACAGCAAGGTATGCAGAGGAAACCTAGTGTTAAGACACTCCGTCCACCACTTTCCGCCGAATATTTCGAGACAGGAAAATATTAATTGATTTCCTTTAGTGGGGATCGAATTCACAACCGTTGCGTTACACTCACATCCTCGTGCCAACGACTTAAATGATACATTTAATGAATATAGACAATAAACGAATTAAAACGGGTATCCCTATTATGAACACTCACATATGATTTTAATCTAAATCTTTAAATCTTGCGTTTCTCATATGACTGATTATGGAACAAAATGTTCATTTTGTAATACGTTCATTCGCTAATACGGGTATAGGCCTGTGTTCTTTCTTTTAATTCTGGAGGCATTGCGTGTTGAGTGGCAGAACTCAACGCCGCGCTTAACCTCGACACCAGAGCGAAGAAATGGAAATATATATTTAAGTAAATATTTCATCTCCTCGAGTGGGACCCACAACCAGTCGACTTTACAGTACCGGCCCTTGCGCCACGATTGGCCTCGATATTTTGTTTCTGCACGCTGTATCTAGTTTTTAGCAGCGTAGGCAAAGGGAACCCAGTGTTAAAACACTCTGCTCGCAACTTTCCGTTCGATTTTCAAGACATTGTGTGTTGAGTGGCGGAATTCAACGCCGCGCTTTGTCTTGTTTCCACAATGAAAATTACTCATTCTGAGTCGAAATCAAACCTATCCTCCTCTTCTATCCTCCTATCCTATTTATATGTATAATCGTCATGTTTACCGTAATCTATCTATATCTATATAAAAATGTATATTTTTATTTATTTTTCCATAGTTAAACAATAAACAAATAATAAATTCATTACATTGAGTGACTTTAATCCCTAAATATGAATATTTGATTCGAAAACTCGAACGAAAGTGAATGTTAGAAGGCTTCAGGTTTGTAATCCGTTTGAAATTAATGTGGTCTATGTAACACTTTATTGGGTATTCTCGTTATAAAGAATGGTTCTCAGTTCAAATATTACTATTATAATATTATAATACTGAAGAGAGAAAATATTACGTTCTCCATTTTTCAGCCAAAGTTGACGATATTGCGTGTTGAAATGGAATTCAAAGACACTTTATTCTATCAGAGTAGGGAAATGAAGACAATTTTCTTTTTAATCATTCGTACGAAATGGAGATGAAATCAATAATTATTACCAATTATACAAAGCGAGGCGTTGAGACCCGCCACTCAACGCACAATAGCTCGAAATTTGGATAAAAAGTGGGGAATGGAGGGACTTTACACTTGGTACCCTCTACCTACCCTACTCCAAAATGGATACCACGCCCAACTTTTTTAGCGTTTCTCTGTATCCCACACATAGCAGGGTAGGCGAACTGAGTGTTAAGACACTCCGTTTCCCACAATCCCTCGGATTCCGGAGCGTAGAAATAAATATATTAAATATTTCATTTCCTGAAGTGGAAATCAAACTCACAACCCGTCGCGATTACAGTCGTACACTTTTGCCCCTGCGCCACGGCAGGCCTCTGGTTTATTATCTTATACACATAAATATTTATAAAAAAAAAACCTACAATATGGACTTACGTTTTTATTTCAAATTAAATTAATCGATAATTTTTTTTTTATATAACACTACAGGTAACAATACGTTCAGTTTATCACATAAACCGGAACTAATCGACAAGTATCGAAACAACCGATATCGATTATACTATAGTGCCAGTGTACCGATTGTATTTTATTTTGTTTTTGTTAAAAACTAGTATTTAACGCTGACGTTCTTCCGTAATTTATATATCCTAGTAAAAATCGAACCCACAACCGTCGTGTTTATTACATTTACACAAACAAAATTGGTTGTGATAATCAATATGTTTATTATTTTTCCGTACTAATATTATAAAGCGGAAGTGTCTATTTGTTTGAACGCGCTAATCACAGGAACGAATTAAAAAGAAAATTTATTAAGGAAGGTTATAGGCATAGATTTTACATCACATTAATAGTTTCGATAGTATATACATTTGATCACGGGATCGATATCTTAAATATGGCAAAGCGCGGCGTTGAGTTTTGCCACTCAATACGCAAAACACACAAAGTGGGGATCGGAGTATCTTAACACTAAGTTGCCTCTGTCTACCCTGCTGTGTGTGTGTGATACAACGTGAAGCTGAAAGTAGTTATTGAGTTCCGCCACTTAACACACAAAGCCTCCAGAATTCCGCGGAAAGTGGGAAATGGAAGTGAATTAAAGAAAACGGAGTGTCTGAACATTAAGTTCCCGTGTTCCCTCTGCCTATCCTGCTTTATGCGGGATACAGCGTGAAGCTAAAACAAAAAGTATCACAATACTTACTGATAGCACAATTTTACACCAAACAAGGACATTACCATGGAATACAGATTTAACGTCATGAAGGCGGGATTGGCTATTACTGAAGGCAATCTTAGATCGCTTACCCGATATCGATCAAAACCATGAAGAAACGTAAATTTTTGTTTAAGTAAATAACAAAGAAAATTTAAGATAGTATATTTGTTGAGAAGGTTTTGGGTTCATATTCTTTTCATTATTTTTTTTCGCATAGCAGAGTTCTCGGCACAATAAGTGTTGAGCGGTGGAACTCAACGCAAACTACAAACAACGTAAGGATTAAACGAACACAGTAACGAATTTTGTAGAATATCGTGATGTATCAGTCATCCTGTATCTTCGTCTGGTTCAAAAATTTGTAATGAGGTAGGGTGTAAAAGAATGTAAATTTTATTTTATTTAAGATGCAAACACAATCTATGATAAAAATATATACATATATTAAAATTGCTTAAAACGCTTGGACGATCGATTTAATAGTAACACCCATAAAATATAAAAAAACTTACTTTGAGGCCAGTCGTGGCGCAGGGGCACAGAGTGTGACTGTAAAATCGACTGGTTGTGGGTACGATCCCCACTCGAGGAGATGAAATATTCACTTACATTTATATTTTCATTTCTTCGCTCTGGTATCGAGGTTGGTGGGTTCCGTCGTTCCCAACGCCGCGAACCACCAGTCTGCAGAACTCGGCGGAAAGTGGGAAACGGTGTGTCTTAACACTAGGTTCCCTCTGTTTACAATGCTGTGTGCGGGATACAGCGTGAAGCTGATTTGATTTGATTTTTTTTATAAAAAACAACGTAGCTTCACGCTGTATCCCTAGCGGGGTAGTCAGAGAGAACGGAGCGCCGATCTCTACGGAATGCGGAAGCGGAACGGAAACGGAAAAATATAGAGATTTATCATTTATTCATTGTTATGATAGAAGTCTGGTGTGGTAAGTAGATCCTTGTTAAAATAGGTAAATTTAAAATCTGTCACACTGTAAATTTTTTTATAAAGTCATTATATTACCATTACCGTCTAAGCACACATTAGATAAAGCACATCAGCTAGTTGTAAAATGTCTTTATTACGATGCTGTATAATACAATATACGACTATTAAATAAGTATTTTAGGCTGTTGTGGCGCAACGGGACAAGTGAACGAATGTAAGCTGTAAGCGCGGTGGTTGTATGTTGGATTCCCGCTCGCTTTGGTAACGAGGCATAACGCGGCGTTGTGTTCCGCCACTCAACACGCAATGCCTTAAGAATTCAGCGAAAAGTGACAAATGGAACTTATAGTCTTATTGGAGTCGGAGTGTTTTATGTGCGGAGTACACCGTGAAATTAATAAAAAAAAATATTATACCCAATCTAAAAATACTAAAAGTAAATTGTCAATTTAATCCTAAAGTTTAAAATAAATACTAAAGTTTAAAATATTATCTTTATCAAGTTTAAATAAAACGTTCTTCTACAAGTCGTATCTTTGAATTAATTATATGAAGAATCCATGCGGCTGTGACTATTAATATATCTATATATATCTGGTCAGCCATAATTGCCTTTGTTTTAGAATCTGTTTCTATTTGAATACATTAGGATTACTTATTATAGAAAATGTATTCTATATTTAGCAGCTATTTAATTGAGAGGCCAGTCGTGGCTCAGGGGCACAAGTGTGCAACAGTGATAGGTTGTGGGTTCAATTCCTACTCCAGGATATGACATTTTTATTATTTTCATTTTCTCGTTCTGGTAACGAGGCAAAGCGTGGCGTGGAGTTCCGTCACTCAACATGCAATAGAAGACAGAATAAACACAGCTAAGACTATGTAGAAGCGGAACTCAACGCCGTATTAATCTATCAGAGACGTACTTATAAATTACCAATATTCATCTCTTTCTTAATTTGCCCTGTACGGTGCCTTTAGAACCACCTTAATTCGAAGCCTAACCTTAAGATCTTAATATATTCTTATCTCACATTTTTTTTCCAATTTCCAGGTAAACCGTAAACCAGTGCTTAGTGGCAGTGTAGGAACAGTGCAGTGCTATTTATAATGTACCAGTGACATAATGAAGGTAGTGTGGCGCTGTGGCTGCGGCGCGTAAGCAACGAACATGGGGGATTCAAGTCCAGCCACGTCTATCATTGAGGGCACTGTGAAGTTCCGCGACGGGAAAAAGGTTATTTTGCTGTTTTTTTAGATCGACAGATATACCTATATATATTCATATTATAAAATATATTAAAGGTAGAGGCTTGGATAGAAGAGCGAGCGTGTACATGCCATTGGTTGTGGGTTGGATTCCAGAAAAGGAGGAATTTCCAGGAGGAAATGATATTTAATACTCTTCATTTCCTCGCTTTAATAACGAGGCATAGCTTGGCGTTGATTTCCGCCACTCAACAAGTATATATATAGAGGGTATATTCGCCACTCAACAAGTAAGACAAGTAAGTGTAGGGGAACTTAATGAGCACAGAGTGTCTTAACACTAGGTTCCCAGATTTCCTCTGCTTATCGTGCTAAGTGCGGGATACATTGTAGCTTAAAAACGATTAATCTAGAATATTTTATTATATTATAAAGCAATGGTAGAAGAATCGAGTTAAATATGTTATATAACTAACAAGTATCTATAGTAAATCCTTGAATAACGTATTCTATTTCAACATTTCAATTGTACTCAATAATAATAAATAAACGTGATTGTATGACGTCTGTTTGTTCATTTATAACCTAATGTAGCTTAAATGCCATGTATTTAAATAAATGTTAAATATTGTAAGGTTGAAAGACTGTGTGTTTATCCGTGCTAACTTCGTGAATTTTAAATCAAATAAAATCAGCTTCACGCTTTATCCCGCACACAGCAGGGTTGGCAGAGGGAACCTAGTGTTAAGACACTCCGTTACTCACTTTCTGCCAAATTGTGGAGACGTTGCGTGTTGAGTGGCAGAAATCAACGCCGCGCTTTGCATCTTCACCAGAGCGAAGAAATGGAAATATAAATTTAAATAAGTATTTTATCTCCTCGAGTGGGAATCGAACCCACAACCAGTTGGTTTTACAGTCACATTTTTTGCCTCTGCGCCACGACTGGCCTCTATACGAGTATATATTACTTTAAAATATTGTGAAATAAACAGCATTTCCATTAAAAGTATAACACATACATGTTTTCTATATCACCCCTTTGACAGATGCACCTTGAAGTGTTGATAAATACATAATTTTAACAAAATAATAGTTCTTATTACTATTGTACTAAGGTATAAAATAGCGTAGATTATTTAGATTACCTTTGTACGGTATTTGACTATCGGTTGATATGATATGGATATACAGAATGTGTCAGATAAGATAGCATTTAGAAGTGATCACATTTTAATTTTTTGTGGGATTGTCCTTAAAATTTGGAACAAAAAATGACATGCTTAATTCTTTTATTGTTCTTATTTTTATCCTTTTTTTCTTTTTTTTATTTTTCCATATTCTTTATTTTTTTTACGCATTAAAAATACTACTACTACTGCTATACACTAGTAGTAGTAGTATTTTTGTATTGGGAGCAATTGCCGCAATTATGTAACTAGCCAAACATGCAAAAAAATTATATTTTGTAGTAATATTTTGAATATAAATACTCTCTCAATTAAAGATTTGAATAGTATAGTTTTATAAGAAAACTTAACTAAATATATAAACTATTTTTTTTTTGTTTCGCCTCTATCAGTGTACCGAAAGTCGGTGTAGGTTTAAGAAAGGAGTGTTTTAATGCAGAATATCAATTCCTTCCCTATTTGTATAGTAAATTCTACAAAAATATTATCGTTTTCGTGAGGCCAGTCGTGGCGCAGCGGCACAAAGTGTGACTGTAAAGGCGACTGGTCGTGGGTTCGATCCTCACACGAGGAGATGAAATATTTACTTAAATTTATATTTCCATTTCTTCGCTTTGGTGTCGAGGCAAAGCGCGGCGATGAGTTCTGCCATTCAACACGCAATGCCTCCAGAATTCGGCAGAAAGTGGGGAACGGAGTGTCTTAACACTTAACACTAGGTTCCCTCTGCCTACCCTACTATGTGCGGGAGAAAGCGTGAAGCTGATTTATGTATTTATTTTTTATTTTGTCTAAATTAGTGGTGACCCTAACAATGACGTCTATTCGCTACTAGTACGTTCCACGTATTCACCACTCGAATTTGTTTTTCATATCGATAACATTTTAATTTCATGATTAAATAAGCTTAATTTAATATATATTTACTGAATAAGAAATATAAAAATATTTCAATATTTATATACTTAGGTACTTAGTAAAGAAACTTATTGAATAACAATATTTCACCCAATTTCCAAGATGTAGTATTGAGTGGCGGAACTCAACGCCGCGCTTTGTCTTGTTACCACAGCAAGGAAATGAAAATAATTCACTCCTCCGAATGGATCGAACCCACAATCACAGCGTTTACATCCGTGGTACCGCTGCGCCACTATGGTCTGTAAGAAAAGCAGTCCGGTTGTTAAGTATCAAAATTGTTTTTTTTTTTAATTTAAAGGTTAAAGCAGTAGAGTATTATAATATTTGATTTATTTCACATTGTTTTATCTATTATAACGCGTGTAATTTAATCAATTCCGGTCTAGTCATGCTATAGGAATGATATTATTGTATGATTCATACACTTCCTTCCTATGTAGGTATATATGTACATAGCGCCCTAAAACATTGTTTACATTACTAGTAATTACATAATATATCTACGGTTTTTAATATTTGATAAGAGATCTCAAGCTGTATCTCGCATATGACAAGGTGCACTCAATGTTACCAGTTAAGGCACTATGTTTTCCAGTTTCCGTCTTCTCCTTCTCTGTGGGTCTTAGCAATAGGTTCCGTCTGCTTAGCTCGCTATATGCAGGGTGCAGCGTTAACCTATAAAAATTGATCAGGTGCGAGTCGGTCTCGCCCACCGAGGGTTCCGTAACAATTTCAGAATTGTAGGTCAGTAAAATTTAGGTAGGTTATTAAAGTTGACGAACTTAAATCTGCATATGCTTTCATTTTGTATGAAATTAACTACAAATATAAGTTTGCAATACTTTTTTACTATGAAATACCAATGTTTTTCTTTATTTGTATTATTTCTACTTTGTGCCATATTTCATAACTGTAAGTACATAATAGATTTTAATTACACAAATTTTTGATGTTATATGAATATTTGTTATTTATCTTAGCTTCAAACCTCTCCGCGATATCGATATAAATAATCTTGACAGACGGAAAACTAAGTAATCCTATAAGGGTTCCGTTTTTCCTTTTGAATTATGGAACCCTAAAAGTTACATAGAAACCACTTAAAAACCATAAATCTTGACCTTTGAACAGTATCCTTTCACATAAACTATAGTTCAAATAATTCGGTAATATATCTTACATTGTATCAAAATATAATCACAATAGTAACTATTTAGTGTAACGTTGTGTTCTAAGAATTAGCTTCCACGTATTTGCGGCGTCTTTGTATATCGATTCTTAGTACATTCGAGTTGTAGAATTCGTTAGAAATCGTTTGTTTTTGTGTGACTATCGATGCTACTTAAATGAAAATTGGTACTTTTTAAACTTTAGTTGGTTTACTGGGACTTTTATTGTAGGTTCATATTGAGGGATTTTTTACTTATTTTATTATTGCAGTCTGTTTAAAGTAATAGCGTTGAGCTGTTCACAAAAGGTGAAGAACGAATTGCAGTGGGTTATTTTTAATATATATATATATATATATATATATATATATATATATATNTATATATAAAACAGTTATTGCACACAAAATATTTTGGAAAACGTGTGAAAAATTTTGAACGTTTAAATACGTAACGACGAAGATTATGAAAATGTTATAAACTTAGCGGGACTCGAATCCACGCTTCTTGGAACCATTACTGATTTCCAGCCATTGAGCAAGAAATTAAAAGATACATAAGATGTAAGATTGAATGTTAAAATATTCCGTTTCAGACACTTCCGTTCTCTGCTGAGACAATTACTAAAAATAAAGTGAAACATATTTTCACAACAACCTATTACTTTTGTCACTATTAATAACTCTAAAGTATGGCACTGAGTTCCACTACCCAATGGAACGGAGTGAATTGGTAACGGAATGGAACCCTACTTACTTTTTACCCTACTTATGCGGGATAAAACGTGAACCTGAAAAAAAATAATTTTAAATATAAAATATATCAGCTTTACGCTATATCTCGCACACAGCAGGGTAGGCAGAGGGAACCTAGTGTTAAGACATACCGTTCCCCACTTTCCGCCGAGTTCTGAAGGCATTGCGTGTTGAGAGGCCGAACTCAACGCCGCGCTTTGCCTCGACACCAGAGCGAACAAATGGAAATATAAATTTAAATAAATATTTCATCTCCTTGAGTGGGGATTGAACCTACAACCAGTCGGTGTCACAGTCACACTTTGTGCCCCTGCGCCACGACTGGCCTCTAAATAATTTAAAATAAATTAAGTTTAAATTAAATTAAAAGTAACTTTTAACAACATTCTATCAACATTTCCCTTCAAATATCAAACAGGATACTCTAAAAGAGCCGAACATAATCGATATGTGAGCCTTTGTAACAAAATCCAGCCATCCCGTTAATTAAAAGTTGCGAAACGTGGTCAAATCTCTACGGTGCGTGGCACTTTGACCTACGAAATATTTGATAAGATAGATTTGAGATTGTAAGCGGAGAAAACGGAGTGATAAATTATTCTTCTGTTACTCGATGATGTTTAGAAATATGTGTTAATTTGTATTTTTATAGATAATATTAATATCTGTATTAAATCTTAACGGGAATGGAGTTAGCTCGAGCAATAAAGGCGAGTGTTATTGCATTTATTAATTAGACAAGACGCGGCGTTGAGTGACGCCACTCAACTCACAATGCCTTGAAGACTAGGCGATGCGTGAGCAACAGAATGTCACTAGGTTTCATATACACGCATATCCATGTATATATTTTAGTATAAATATTTCTTGATATCTTTGTAGCTCAATTGGTATGGGCCTAATTGAAGGCAATAATTGTAGGTTCGAATTCCGGTCGTGTTTTGGTCTTGTCATATGAAGTTCGCAGCATATAAACTATTTGGTTTCCATCAATGAGTAAAAAGGGCATATAAAAGTTGAAATATATAAACTTACTGTTTATATTTTACTTTACTTTTTTCTATTTATTTAGGATTATAGAATTATTTTAGTTATAGAGCGATTATAAAGAGAGTGTAGTAGTTATGTGATTGTCATTTGTGAACGCGGCGGTTATGGGTTTGATTCTCAATAGGGGCAAATTAACTATTTTTATTTAGTAGCTCTGGTAAGAAAACAGCACAAGCTTTGAGTTTTGCCACCCAACACGTTTAGTCTCAGAAATGGGATGGAAAATGAATCACGGAGTATAAGATTAGGTTCCCTCTGCCTACCATGCTATGTGCGGGATACAGCGTGAAGTTAAATAAAACAAGAATAACCGTCACATAACAATTTTTGAGTTTATTACTCGCCACCCACGCACAGTGGTCAGTGGTCACACTGTTTCGGAGAAAACCAATCCTATGAATGCTTCGTAAGATTAACACGTAAATATCGACTTCTTGTGTATCAAATCTTATACAGAAATCATTTATTGCATATTTACTATGTATGGTTTTTTGGAGTAGGTACCTACCTACTTGGTACTTGTTACTTGTTATATGAATATTACTCTATTATTCAATTTGAAATAAATACATATTAAACTAAACACTGCGTTCATAGCAGAGTAGGCAGAGAGTTCTCTTTGAGAACTTAGTGTTAAGACATTCCGTTCCAATTAAGATTTCCGTTCCTCACTTTCCGCCGAATTTTCAAGACATTGCGTGTTGAGTGGCCGAAATCATCGTTTTTATTTCTTCAGGTAGGAATCGAACCCACAACCTGTTGCGACACGACTGGCATCTTAAACAAATTGCAATTGTTTTCATTCGACCAATTATTATTTCCATTTAAGTTGATTTAGAAAAAAACCGCAGTTAAAAACTAATCTTATTATAAAAACTACTCTTACTGTAATACAAATCAACAAACACTTTTATTTATCATCCAGTTAAAAAAAAATCAAATTAAATCAGCCTCACACTGTATCCCGCACACAGCAGGATAGACAGAGGGAACCTAGTGTTAAGACTCCGTTCACCACTTTCTGCCGAATTCTGGAGGCATTGCGCGTTGAGTGGCAGAACTCAACGCCGCAATCATCCAGTTATATTACATTTAACTACTAACTGTTACTTTTCTATACAATGTTACATTCACATTTTTATTTTCGTACCTCCTCACGTCGGAGCCGAACGTTGATCTTTCATTATCAACTTGTTTTGTTTTTCCACGTTTCGGGTAAAAAGAAAAACTAATCCATTTTGTTTGAAGGAAATTGTTCAAGTTTTAGTTTGGGTTTTTTGGGTTCAAAATTAACTGGTTTCCTTGTAACGGTATAGTTAAGTCAAAAAAATAAAATAAGCCTGAAGTTAATGAATCACACTTTTTTGTTATTAATGTTATAAGAGGCCGAAGCACAAGTAAAGTGTATGACTGCAACGCGGGGTTGAGTTGATCCACTCAGCACGCAATGCCTCCAAAATTCTGCGGAAAGTGGGGATCGGAGTGTCTTAACACTAGGTTCCCTTTGCCGACCCTGCTGTGTGCGGGATACAGCGTGAAGCTGATTCGATTTGATTTTAATGTTATTACCTAATCTTAGTATTGCTATCGGCAAACGTTAAAGCCTCCACAAATCTCCATTTTTGCCTGTCCTTATCTATTTTGATCCATTTTTTATGTTAAGGTAGCTGGTCTAAGCTACATTTTGAAATTTCATATTTTACTATATCATAAAGTATGTCCATTTACATTTTATTCTTTGTCTGTTCTGTTTGTTTGTACATTTTAAAATTTAGTTTATACTTTTGATAGTATTTTAATATGTCATTTTAAAATTTCGACTAATGCATTTTTGGGAAGGCTGTGAATTAATATTTCTTCATGCTATGAGATGTCATACGAGCTCTAGAACTTTGAGTCTACTGACATAACTCAGCGCGTTTAATCTTACCAAAGGAAACTGAAATTTATTTAAATCGAATCATTCCCCAAGTGGAGATCGAATCCACAACCTTCGCGTTATAGTCAGATACTGTGTCAATATATTAATATAACGTATGAGCTACACCACCTACCCACATACACCGTTGGTGAACGGTATTCATATTGCAAATGCCGATATGAAGTTATTACATATAGGTACTTAGGTTAGATAAAAAATGGTACAATTTTACAGTTAAAATGTACTGTAATTATTTTTATTAAAATAAAAAAATTAAATCAGCTTCACGCTGTATCCCGCACACAGCAGGGTAGGCAGAGGGAACCTTGTGTTAAGACAATCCGGTCCCCACTTTCTGCCGAATTCTGGAGGTATTGCGTGTTGAGTGGCAGAACTCAACGCCGCGCTTAACCTCGACACAAGAGCGAAGTAATGGAAATATAAATTTAAGTAAATATTTCATCTCCTCGAGCGGGGATCGAACCCACAACCAGTCGGTTTTGCAGTCACACCTCGTGCCGCTGCGTCACGACTGGCCTCGATTATTTTTATTATTTTCTATATATCCTTTATTAAAATTATGTTTACTTATATCTGGAATTTTTTATCTGGTTTAATCGCATATCAGAACAGGTAGAATTAATCGAGTGTCATGACATTTCGTTCTCCACTTTCTGTCAGAATTAAAGGCATTACGTGTTGAGTAGCGGAACTCAACGCCGCACTTTATCTTACCTAAAAGTTCAAGGCAAGTTCTAATTATACTAAGGTGTTAGACTTTGTGAATTATTTATTATGACTTGTGAATTATTTCTATATAAATACAGAGTGGAGAAAACAGTGTATTATGTCACTAGATTCCCTTGTCTTATTTCACATTAAGTCCATCATATGAAAAATATCAAAATTGTAAACAAAAAAAAATATATGAGGGATCGTTTGCCCAAATTTCATATTATATATTTGTAACACAAAATCAAACCCACATCCTTCGCTAACAACCATTAATCCCACAACGTCCGACATATGGCTCAAAGTAACAAAGGCAACAGATTTTCCGCTCGAACTCGGCCTAAGTGGACAGACGTCCATTGGGTGTTGTACTTTGCATCGTTTCCAGTTTAACGAGGAAGGGCTAGGTTCACTATAAAGCTAAATTGTGATTTTGAAGCTTGGATATACGGTTTAGCTGGTTATAATATGACACAACGCTGCGTTGAGTTCCGCCATTCAACACGCAATCTAGGAAATTGGTCGTGGGGAACATTGCTAAGTAATAATTTGAACAACATAAGGTCAATGTGATAGCCACAAGCGTGTGATATGTTGTGGGTTCGATTCCCGCTCGAGAAAATTAAATTTTTATTTCCTCGAATCGAAAAAACACGGATAATGAATACCATACGTATCGTTGGAATTAAACATTATACTATTTAACACCATACTGGAAAATCTCTGATATAAATTCATTAAAAATTCAACTGATCGCACTTTGTACATGTAAAATAACTGATAAAACTATTATTGGGGACGTGTATCAGATTGAAAAGATCCAACGTATTTCTTTTGTCTGTTTGTATGTATGTTTATATACGCTGATCTAAGAAATGGCTTAAGCGATTTTAATGCAAGTTTCATGTTATTTTGGGATATTTCTATTTTTTCTATTTTCTATTTTGCTCAACTAAATTTCTGTAAAATAACTGTTTTATTTTCAATGTCAGTCTTAAAAATGGTAATATTATTAGAAAACAAACTCAATTCTAATCACTAATATACAACCAAATGTACAGTACTTTAAGCATACGAAGCCATGAACAAATCACAAATTTCTAATACAAACCGACCCCGAACAGAATCTGTACCCACAACCTATTAGACACGTTCCAATGGCCACAATGCATAGATACTGAAATAGCAAAATCTAGTAAATAGAACTGAGTCATTAGTCACGAGTCACGTTTCGTTCGTAACGGCGAAAGCATCTCGATGTCCATATGCATATTTAGATTTTCTTAGTACAATGCTATTTACGACGACAAACCAAATATATGTATACTTGGACCGTACAATGTCTGTACCTCCGTCCTTTCTAAAGTCAGTATAGAAATTTCATAGCGCTGCAGTACAGCGTGTGACTGTAAACGCGACGGGTATCGATTCAATTCCGTTTCAGGGAAGTGAATGATGAGAACGTATGTCTGTATAGTGGTCAGAACGCCTGATCAGTTTCCGGGAGGTTTGGGTTCGAGTCCTACTACGTTCAAATTTTTATACGTTTTCTAAATGACTTATTTACAAGGAAAATACTTATTTTCGTTTCCTAAGTGTGCAATAATACTTTAAAGATTTTAAAAATATGTAATAAATAGCATTCTCTTTTGTCAGACGATAATTCTTAGTAGTTATCTTTGGGTAGCGGAAATTTGTAAAAATCTCCCTACAGAGATACTAACAACATAAAGTAAGTTGTAACAAGCGTATAAACAATTCGTCATAGATTGATGAGAACGTATGTCTTAGTGGTCAGAGCGCCTGGTCGGTTTCTAGGAGGCGCGAGTTCGAGTCCCGCTACGTTCAAAAAATGTTATACATATCCTAAATAAGTATTTTAAGTGAATTATTTTTATTTTGTCGTTTTGGCGACGAGATAAAAGCGGTCTTCCGATACTCTATTATGTCTCGAATATTATGTGAAAAGTGGGAAATGGAATGTCCCGACCCAAGGTTCCCTCTACCTACACTGCGACGTAAAGATACAGCGTGTGTTTGTCTTGTTACCAAAACAATGAAATTAAAATAATTCATTCTGCCGAATGGGATTCGAAAAATATGAAATTTGAAGCCACACTCTATACTTTACGTCCTTACGATAACCATATCTTATTTCTTTTTTAATTGCTATTTTTAAAATAACCTACAAACTCAAAATATAACATCACTAAAAAAAATTAAAATACCCCGATCTGTTTAACCGTCGTATAGATGTGTCGAGACAATATTTTAATTAAAAACCCGCTTCTTCAGTCCAAAGCTAACGAATGCCAGTGCTTTTTTATCTTTTTTTACGGCATTCCTTACACCTTCACTTGTCACTTGAGTTAAAATGACTTTCTTAAAAGACCAATGAGCTTTTGTACATTCTTTTGAGCTTAATTTAGAAATTTCTTTGTATAATTGTTCGTATTAAAGTGTATTATAAAATGTAAGGCGGTTGTAGAGTTCTAGTCTCAGATTGTTAACGTGACGGTTGTGGGTTCGATTCTCATTTTGCGGGAATAATTATAATTATTTTTAGTTACTCGTTCTGGTAACAAGATAAAGAGCTGTGTTGAGCGCCACAATTCAACAAGCAATGTCTCGAAAATTGGGCGATGCATGGGGAAAGCAATGCGTGGGCAATAACACTATGTTCCCTCTGCCATACCTGCCATAAACGAGATACCGTATGAAGCTAAAAAAAATATTTTTTAAAACTAAAATTAAAAATACCCTACAAAGCATTTAAATAACTTTAGTATCCTATTTATAATGTGACGGAGAACAAAGAAAACTCACAACGAAATGGAGTGACCTTTGAATAACTAATTCAAAATCACTTGAATTAATAAAGAAAAACACATTTAATCTTATCATAAAACAAAACAATCGCTTATCTTTTGTTCTCCACTGACACCATTCTCTCAAATTGAAGTGAGATGAAACGGTAGATAAAGTAAAATGTTCAATGTTTGAAATATCTTGACAGTACAACGTTATTGATTTTTGGTGTTTTAACTGATTATAAGAAAAGAGGGTTTTGTATTTAGATTATATGATATGATATGAAAATATTAGATTAGTTAACTGTAATGTGATGTAGGTATATATTACTTTATTTTGTAACTGTAAATAATCCTGAATAATAAATATACAAATCTCTTTATATCGTAGCGTTTGGCGCTCCGTTCTCTCTGACTACCCCGCAAGGGATAAAGCGTGAAGCTAAGTTAAGTTCTTTATATCTTCTTATCTCTTTACGTTGTATTGTATAAAAAATAAAGAAAAATCTTTCTAAGGCGATTCGGATTCACCCACCGCGATTTGCGTGCCATTTTCATAATTGTATATCAACGGGAAGCAGTCTTAGACCTGTATATTCTGTGTTAATACCAGATTATCACTTCCACGCGTTCCTGAAAAAAAAGCTTGACAAAGGAACGGACAGACAAGCGGTTCCAAACAATATAAATGTATACGCAACTATTGTCGTGGCGCAGTGGCACAAAGTGTGACTGGAAAACCCACTGGTTGTGGGTTCGATCACCACTCGAGGACATGAAATTTTTATTTAAATTTATATTTCCATTTCTTCGCTTTGGTGTCGAGACAAAGCGCGGCGTTGAGTTCTGCCACTCAACACGCAATGCCTCCAGAATTCAGCTGAAAGTGGGGAACGGAGTGTCTTAACATTAGGTTCCCTTTGCCTACCCTGCTGTGTGCGGGAGACAGCGTGAAGCTGAAAAAAAAGAAAAACAAACTATTGTCTTATTAGACTGTGTATTATCTCAATCGGGAATCGAACTCATAACCGTCTCGTATACACCCAGACTCAGGTACTATACAGGCGTCACTTCTTCTACTTCACAATCGGAATTTTCCTTCTTTATCTCAACAAAGGGAACTATCTTGTGAAAGATGTCCGCAGGCTTTTGCATCGATCCTAGACTTCTGTTGAATTTCTAAAATGTTCTCAAGTTTTGAACTGTTGAACGGTTTATTGTAAAGTTATTTTACATTGGTAAGTATGGATGTTACTTTTTTTTTGTGAAAAATTATGTATTTAAACATATACTGTTATATATAGAGTCGTGATACAGGGGACAAGCGTTCGACTGGAAACACGACAAGTTATGAAGAAGAAATTAAAAAACTCACTTGAAGAAATTAAATATTTAATATTATATATTTTTTCATTTCTTCATTCTGGTATCGAGGCAAAGAGCGGTGTTGAGATTCGTTAACGTGCAATGTCTCCAGAATTCGACGTAGTCGGAAACGGAAACCATTTAACACTAGATACCCAGGGTGTATCTGCCTACCCTGCTAAAATATGAGATATGCGTGGAACAAAAAAAAACACATACAAGACTAAACAGTTTCATAAAGCTGTAGAGTTTGTGTTTAATTTGAACGTACTAATCTCAGGAACCACTAATGCGAAATAGTATTTTATTACAAGGTTCCCTAAGCCTACCCTGTTATATACGGGATACAGCTCCATAAAACATCATAGCATAAAGAAAAGAGTGTAAAGTATAAAAAAAAGAGTGTAAACTTTAAGTTTCTTTTTTCTCTACTACTAGACCAATAATATAAAATATTTTTTGTAATATTCACTCAACCATGAAGGAGACAAAAGATATTTATTCATTATACAATATTATCTTTCTTTGTTACAACATTACGTTAGTCTTTATAACATTTGTTTGTAAATTTATAAGGAAATCACTCTTCCTATTACATACCTGTATAGAAGTAGTAAACCTTGTAGATTTTATAATTGTTTAATACCTAGATTAAAATATAGTCTAGACTGAACATATAAGAACACACACACACACACACACACACACACACACACACACACACACACACACACACACACACACACACACACACACACAAATATAATATATAATACTTATTTATTTTTGTTTCACGCCCTATCCCTCATATAGCAGGTATAGGTAGAGAGAACGTACTGTTAAGATGCTCCGTCCCACCCTTTGTCGTGTTAAACACAGGTACTCAAACCGCATTTACCTTAATTAAAAAGAGAGAAAATAAAAATACTAATAATAATATGCATCCCCCAAAGTTGGTATCGAACCCGCAATCGTCGCGCTTAAGCGCTTATTATTAAGCATTTTTGGAGTGGAATTTGAACTCGTTACTATTATCTGTACATAATTATAATTATGAGGATTTTAATAATATTATGTCGAGGCCAGGCACAAAGTGTGACTATAAAACCGACTGGTTGTAGGTTCAATCTCTACTCGAGGAAATGAAATATTTATTTAAATTTATGTTTCCATCACTTCGCTGTGGTGTCGAGGCAAAGCACGGCGTTGAGTTCTGCCACTCAACACGTAATGCCTCCAGAATTCGGCAGAAAGTGAGGAACGGAGTGTCTTAATACTAGGTTCTCTCTGTTTACCCTGCTGTGTGCGGGATACAACGTGAAGCTGATTTGATTTGATTTAATAATATTCTTTATAATATGTGTTATATTTTTAACCTCATTGTTATGACTACACTATTGTAACTTATCATTGTTTACGTTCTGTAAGTATTATAATTACAATACAAATTAGCAATAAATTAATTTTTGTCCTTTACAAAGTAAATCGGTACAAACTTATTTTATCTTGTTATAATGTTGACCAAGATAAAATAAAATATCAAAAAAAATCTTAAAAAAGCTTCACGCTATATCCCGCACACAGCAGGGTAGGCAGAGGGAACCTAGTGTTAAGACACTCCGATCCCCACTTTCCCCCGAGTTCTGGAGGCATTGCGTGTTGAGTGGCGGAATTCAACGCCGCACTATGCCTCGACACCAGAGCGAAGAAATGAAAATATAAATGTAAATAAATATTCCATTTCCTCGAGTGGGGATCGAACCCACAACCAGTCGATTTTACAGTCACACTTTGTGCCCCTGCTCCACGATTGGCCTCAAATATCAAATATAATGTCAATATAGCTATACAAGACTAATATAGTATTTGTTCGATTTAATAAAAACGACAAAATGAAGAAAAAATTGTGACCACTTACTCCGTTCTTTACTTTTTACAAGTCACTTTTGTAATCTACATCTTAAGTGAAAATATATTTTGAACAAAATTCGAATTCGCAACTTACTTCACTTATTTAGACAATATATAATTATACTGTAAATTATATATTTTTTGCAACAATACAAGTCACGAAAGGCAATTAAAATGTCACAAGAGAAAGTAAATATATTATGTACATATGTTTTCGTATTTATATTCTTGTTATTCCGCAGATAGCAAGGTAGGGAGAGGGAACCTGGTGTTAAAAACATTTCGTTCCCCAGTTACTCATAGTGTCATTGGCACAACTCAACGCCGCACTTTGTATACTAAAAAGGGGAAATGAAAGTAAATTAAATATATTCATTCTACCGAGTTTCTTACGCGATTACAGTCACTTGTCTATGTTATCTTGTTATTTTTCATCAGACGAACTTGGGAACCCAGTGTTAAGATACTCCGGTACGATTAAGCCACTTAAAATCCAGACATTCCGTCGATTTCTGGAGGCATTGCTCGTTTAGTGGTGGAACTCAACGCCGCTCTGCCTCGCTACCAGAGCAAAGAAATGAAAATATTCAATATTTTATTACCTCGAGTGAGAATTGAACCCACATCGTCGCACGCTTGTTTGTGCGACTACGACAATTCTGGCTCCAATAATTACAATTAAAACAATAAAAAAAGAAACATATATAAATTGTTTTATTTAAAAAATTATTTCATAATTGAAAACAAGTAAAGGAACGCGGTAATAAACGCTGGAATGCTATAAATATTAATCATAGGTTACTCGCTTTTATGTCGATACTATGTACCTTTCGCTTGGACTTTTGTTCTTTAAAGTTCTATTTTTATAAAATTTTTCAAACCTTTAATTAATTAAAATATTGTTTTTAACATTTTTAAAGTGTTTGTTATTCCTAACTTAAAAAAGAAAAATACTTATTTAGAAAACGTTAAAAAAATTGAACGCCTCCTGGAAACTGACCAAGCGCTCTGACGTTATGATGAGAACGTATGGCTTAGTGGACAGAGCCCATGGTCGGTTTCCAGGAGGCGCGGGTTTGAGTCCCGCTGTTCAATTTTTTATATATTTTCTAAATAAGTAAAATATTGTTATTTTATTATATCAATATTAGAGTTCGTTGTGGCGCAGTATGTCGGGACAGTATCTAATGCAATCAGCAATGGCTTCGTGTATGAAGTCGTGTCGTGGCAATTAATGATTTTCATTCCTGGCAAAACAAAGAAGACAGAATTCACTTTGAGTTCCGCCATTTAACATAACATAAATAACTCAAAATTAGATAGTGCGTCGAAAACGGAGGGTTTTAGCACTAGCTTCACTCCGCCTACCCAGTTATTAGTCCGATATCTACTTTATTAGTCCTTATTAGTCGGATAGCTACAAACTAAAAAAAACCATAAACTTAAAAAAATCCTCGCCTAAATTTTTTTATACCAAATGTGGAATAAAAGTGATTACGCTTAAAAAATATTCGCACATCCCTAAATCCAAGTGACATCACTTTATGCATTATGCAGCGAAACTGTTCTACGGTACTCGTCTTGCGTCAAACATATATTAGTTTAACATTCATTGCTTACAAATTCCAGACTTATACTGAATTTAGTTCACTGGAAAAATAAGATAAATTGTCCTTTCAAAATGCGCACACGCATCTCCTAAAAATAGTTAATTTGGCCTTATTTGAGCGTAGAAATGTTGTTTTTTAATGTAAAGCCACAGTGTAACAGTACGTACCTTGGGTATAAGTTAAAAATAAATAAATAAAATAAAATATATATGGCAATACACATAAATAACATAGTTAATTATGAATAATACACACTATATATTTTTAATACCAAATTAATCGAGACGAGTTCGTGTATTGTCGTCCCGAGTGTCGCGACCGTCGTTCTGTCTATATAG